>APFE030826591.1:13100-41781 GCA_000404065.3 Pinus taeda | reverse complement strand
GAAATATTTTAATAAAATAAAAATTATGATTATAAAATATTTAGTAAATTACCTTAAAAAAATAAATATGATATAGAATTAAATTTTAATTTGACTATATTTATCCTAGTTAGAATAGTTAGTGCATAAATAATTTTATAGTTATCATGATTACTTTTTTGAAATTTCATGAGTATTTCAATTTTATATCATTTTATTCTCTACAAATTACACATTAAATATAATTTCTTCCAAGCTTAATCTCTTGGTGACATGAGTTTCTTTAAAAAAAAAAGTAGTTATTCAAGATAGATATTCAATAATGGTAGTAGTTATTAATATTATAATCGAATATGAAGGAGCATGTCATAGATTGAAAATTTTGGAGGAGTATTTTCTATCCAATTTTGCTCAATATTTGATATTTTTTTATTAAAATAACAAATTTATTTTCTATCAAATTTGGCCCAATATCTGATACATTTGTATTAAAATAACAAGTTTAGGTTGTCTAATCTGCAAAGTACAAGTGTTATAGGTTTTTTTCAAGGTTTAGAATCTATTTATATAGTGAGAAACACATTTTGAAATCATTGAGATGTCCAAAAGTTAAGTAACATAATTTTATATTAACAAAAAGATAAAGTTATTGAAAAAACTTATATTTTCACTTAAGAATGTGGGATAAATAATTCTTATACTTTTAAAAATAATACAACCTAGCACTTAAATAATTATTTGAATGTACATATTAGATGATATATAGGGATAAATTTGAAAATAAATAAATGAATGTAGACATAATAAAAAATTTGGATGTCTAAAGAGAAATAATAATTGAAAGATAAAAAAAAACAAGTGCATACTTTATAATAGGGAAATTATGCATAATTCATTCAGTTGAAAATATAAATTGATATTTGACATTTATCAATATTATTATTAATAATAAAAATCAATGTGGGCCGTAAATAAAATATTAAAATCCCTACTCTGAGTAAAATTTCATTGTCAACTATGATCATAAATGAGGAAAAATCAAGACCTCACTAGGAATGAGATCAATAAAGAAGATATTTCAATGTCAACTATGATCATAAATTAGGAGAAATGAAGACCTCGTTGGGAATTAAATCGAGCAAGAAGATTATGTTTGGGTTCAATAGGTTTTTTTATAAAATCTTAACCCATTTGGAGCAACAATAAAATACTTGGGCTTCCATTTAATGTCTAATAATTATAAGAAAAATGGTTGGACCTATTTCACTATAAAGATTGAATGTAGAGTTAGGTTCTAGTATACTCGATGGCTCTCATAGGAACATAGGATTTTTTTGTGCATGGAAGTTATTGAAACCATCCAAATCTACTAGTAATCACTATCTTGGAATCCAAAGGGATTTTAAATAAGAGAAATATATTCTCATTAACATAATTGCGGGCTAGGACACAAGATTCATAGACCTTTCTCCCTAACTACTTGGTCATCCATCTCCATTTCAAAATATTTTTGGGGCTCGAGATTGAAGACCTTATCTTGGTTATCCATGAAACCGGTAGCTAAAGGAGTTTGGAAGTTCATTAAAGGGGAAGGCCTTTGGGAATTGGTCATGGAATCCAAATAAATCTCTCCCTTCTCCCTAATTGAATGGATCAGATCTCTTAGAAAGAATGAAAATAATGGATTTATAATCTGGCAGGCCATCATAAATGCAACATATTTTATTCTAAAATGACTCAAGTGGTGTTTTGGAGATAGATCAGGAATCATTCTCAGAAAGGACCCATTGATTCGTAGAAAAATGCACATTTACTATATAAGTCTGTCATCAATTGCTAAATGAGAAAGGGATTTTATATTGATTTTTATGGTGAAGAATGTTCAGTCTGCAATGACTATCCAACCAAAAAAATTAAATGATCATGAAACAACTTAACTAGATTGAGCGATAAGGGAGGGATAACAAGCTCAATGTGCCATCGACCATTCAAAAACAAAGATTTATTCCTCTACTTATACATAACCACGCCTCAGGAAGATTTCCTAGTAATAATCTTCTAGGTACATATGAAAGTTTTTGAAACCACTCTAGACTTCTCGGTACATAGCAATGATGAGCTTGATTAAATTTGGGCTCAATATGAGTCATATTTTTTTGTTTTTATCGAGAATAAATTTGACTACCTTAAAATCAAGAGGAATTATGACAAAAAATAAAATAATACTAGGCTAAAGTGATGAGTGGGATTTTAATGGAAAGTATACAGGTTTTGAAATTTCAATTTGAAATGAATAGAAAACAAAATTGGTTCCATGATATTGGAATCTAAAAAAAGCATTGGATTTGTCAGGAAATAATATATAGGCATGGTCAATATGTTAGGCTTGGGCCGAATGAAAATAGTGAGTTTATTGCAGTAGACTATGAACAATCATCCTTAATCCTATGTGGAAAATATTTCTCAAACACGTTTTCCTTGAAGGGAGCACTAAAAGTTGTAGTTACAATAATAATATATACATACAGTGCCCGTACACTACTTTCATGGCTTCTTGTACGTGGAGAATCCATAGTTTCATTTTTTGCATCAGAAAAGATAGTCTAGAGTTGTCCAGCTTTTGCATAAAGTCTTTCTTTCAAATGGGGCAGGTGTTGCTTCGGGCCTTGATGGAATAGAAACAAATTTTTAACAGTGAATGTGATTCTAAAGAACCAAACCTTTTTAGAATGTCATCATCTATAATCATGCTTGATGTTGAAAGCTTAGGCGTTATTCCTTATACATCTAAAATCAAACCTTGTCAAACTTCCTATCAATTTTTGCTTGGCTACAAAAAAGGAAACTTTGTACTTGAATATGAGTCATGTCTAGTTTCTCTTGATTCTATCGTAGTTGCTAAGGATATTTCCTCTCAGTTAAAAAAAAATAATTTGTATTCCTTTCTTGCCAATGTAAATGTGGGGGAGAAGTATCTATCAAGTGAGGAGATCTTGAAATTGGTGGAAGTAACTCTTTTGGAGAAGTTTCCATCAAGTAAAGAGCATAAGCCATAAAAAGATACAATGGATGATTTGAAGGCCAAGTACACAAATTTCATGTCAGGAAGGTTTCTTGATCTACTTCATAGAAGTCCACATGTATGCTTCTGAACATACTAGCATAATAAAAATAGTGCTCAATAACACATACTAGGTTACTAAAAAAAGGTAAAAATGTAATGCCCATTTTGGGATTTAGTTACCTAGGCCACATGGCATGCTAGGGCTCCATATTTCAGAACTATGGAGTAGGTATCAATGTATATAGACCCATGCGTGTCTTTAGTGGGGCTTTCCAGTAGCTTTGAGATATGAGCGCTTCTAGTGTATGTATAGAATGAGGTGGGCTAGAGAATGTAGAGTCTACAAAGATGTTTCTTAAATTAAGAGTGGGAGATAGCTTAACCTCTAGGTGGAAGTTGAAGTGAACCAATGTGCCCCCAACCATAATTTATAGAGACTCCATAATTGAGGCCATTTTCAAGTGGTTCCCTCTAAAAGTGGACATGGAGAACCAAGGTCCAGCCTCCCAATCCCTCAAATTAAAAATATGATTCGATGTTTCTAGTGCGCATTATATAATTGGTCATGGAGATTTGTTCCTCCAACCACTCCTTTCATCTTACGCATTGTAGGTTTGACTAATCCACATTGGAAAATAGGGTAAGACTATTTGTATTGCAAGGAAAAAAAATAGCACAATTGATCCTCTCTAATCAACGCTATCACATTCTAAAAAAATAGAAAATAATATATTTCACCATAATCTCTCCCATTTATAGAAGGAAATAATTAACATCTAAATAAAATATATATACAAGAAAGAACTATTTTGGAGTTAATAAAAATAAGGTTGTGGATAAAATATGAGAACTGTCATGGTTAAGACAAAGTTCAACGATTCAAAAGTGAGTAATCAGATTATGCAATGAGGATTAATTCTCTACACAATTTATTTGAAACTTGATTTGCAAGGATAATCGCTGGATAGATTATTTTCTTTTAGAAAATTTAGAGTAGGACTATCCATGGCAGGATTTTATTCTTGTATATAATCCCAAAACTTAGTAGGGGTAGGATATAACTATATACATATGTTATTTTTAGTCAAGCTATTTTAGACTCTTGAAATTATGTTACTGATTAAATATGGGTCTTGCATCAATGGAAAGAATAATCAGTTTATATCACACATGTTAACATCCCTATGTTGTGTCTCATGCATTTCCTTACTCACAATGACTTAGGGGCTACTAGAGGCTTCCCCCTCTTTGGAAGGCGACGTTCCTGAGGAAACTGGGTCTTTAATGAATGGGAATAATTTTGTGTCTCTTGCATTTCATTATAGTTCACAATGACTTAGGGACTGCAAGGGGTTGCCTCCTTTTTGGAAGGGGATGTTCTTGAGGAAGTTGGGGGCTTTGCCCATAGCCTTTAGATGTTCGCTACCAAAAATATTGACAACTAGGAGACAATACTTGATGGTTTTAGGATGTATAAGGGTCTTCTGTCCAAAATGGTGCCTATATGGCACTGGTTCTCCCAAAAAATATTCACATGGTTAGTTTCAAAATAATAACATAATAAATCATCTATCCAATGCTTATGCGAAAATGAAACCTAACCACCATTGCTTATAACTAAAGTCCTAAACTATGTGCTACATACAACTAAATATGCACGTTACTTAAAACCATATATTTGGTATGTCAAAAAAATATAACTTGTAGAATAAGAGGTTTTAGAGCTTGACATGTTGGTGGAAAGGCATGATTTTATACTAAGGAATCTAGGACAACAAAGCTGCAGAGGGAAACAATTAGAATGTTACCACTAAGAAGCTCAATATGATATATAAGTGAAAGTAGGCATCTTTGGTTGCCCTAGTTATGTGAATTGGGAATATGGTGGTGAATGGGGGGAGTGCATGGTTAAAAAAACACCTAAATGAAAATAAAAAAGTATACAGTCTAAATATTGTTAAAGCTACCCTTTGGCATGCTATCAACATTCTTTTTAATAATTTTCACTTTCTAGTCCTATTTTGTAGTATATACAAAGCAACTACAAGATCTTCACTCCTTCAACTTTCTTGTTTCTAGGGTTTTCGTAAACCAGTAGAGTGATGGACTATTGAATATTAATTATGGGTTGTTCATATTCCCTTTGTTGTAGATTTGCAAGCCAAGAGGAGATCGTCCCTTAAAAATATAGGTTGGTCTAAGATTACTTCCCTAGCTTCTGAAGAATGACATAATACATAGAACATCTGAGAAACCTATTCCCCACAAAGTGATAATATTTCAAAGGACGATGGAGTTTCCCAAAGCCGAGAAAATTTTACCAAAATCTATATCTCTCATGTAACATCCCCTCCTCCTAGGTCTACCCAAACAACTGGACAACTTAGGTCAACATGTGATGAGAGAGGCCACTATAAGGGATTCAACCTCCTTGGTGACCTTAAGGAAATGGAATCTATGGAACACATTAATCAGACCCATCCACATATCCAACAACACCCTTAGGGGACATGTCAGCCACTTAGATATCCTATCCGTAGGTCCCACTGATGTTTTAAGCCTTTTAACCCCATGTTCACTCTCATAATATATGCATGACAACATCTAGAAACCCATAGTCATTCTCACAAGACTATGTGCTAGTGTCCATGAACTATTCTTAGCAAACCTGTGCTAGTGTTCTCAAAATTCAAGGCACATTTTTAGTCCAGAATTCCAGCCATTGCCCAAAACTTGTCACAACTTCTAGAATCCTTCAAAGACATGATGAAAATACTAATAAATCAAAACCAACCTCAGGATTAGGCCTAAGCATCCCCAACTGGGACTAACATTCTGTTAAACACTTGGCATCAATGCAACCTATAGGTCTAGGATACAAGACAAAGCATGAATGACTCAAAGCACATATTAACATAACTAGAAGGATAATGACCTTCTAAATTGAACTATTGTAACACCAAATTGGTATTTCATCCATCATTTTAGAAATTACAAATAAGTAAATGAAATAACCATGACATGAAACAATCACATAACCATGCTTATGACCAGCATTAAACCATATAAATATTAGAGATATGACAACCATAAAATCCATATATAAACAAGTGAAAAACTAAGATAACTTACCTTTGATTAATCATAGGAAAATCCAACCAGGTTTGGGATTTCCACGTGCTACCCGACCGAAGACATGGCTAGAACAAATATTTCTTTTACCTAGTCACCCCTGTGTCATATTCCAAGCATGAATGTGGGATCTCATAGAACAACCAATCCAAGAAAAATCAAGGGAATCCAGAGGTTAAACCACCTCCACCATCATCAAACCATGATCACACCAAAACAAGCGCTACAATCACAACCAAATCAAACTTCGAATTCCATCCCGAATCCATCGCTATCCTTGAGGAATTTTTTGTCTCCTTGTCCATCAAGCTTTACAGCAACCCAATCATGAATCACTAGGTCCTAAATCGATACTAGTCTCTAATGGTTTACCATAATCCAAACCTGGATCACTAGGCCCTAAATCAATGCTCCTCCCTCAGGCTTTACCGTGTATTCGACCAAAACCTATCAAAGGGTTCCTACACCAACATGAAAAGCCATGAATGTCCAAACAAGCTAGGGAATCACACATGTAATATGTTACATGCAAGTAATCCTGTTGAAGCTGATTGATCTAGCTCTTCTTCCTTGATCCCTGCCTTCCTTCCTTTCCTTTTGCTTTTCCTTCCTTGATCCAAAGTTAGAGTGCTCCAAGAAAACTCTAAGTGGGAAAAAGTGAGTGAGTGAGAGAGACAAAGAGAATAATGAGAGAACACCAAAACTTGAACATACAAAAGGTTAGCAAAATCTTGTCCACTAATCCTCAGAAGCCCTTTTATGAATGACATCTCTATTTTCTTGATTTTCCATTATTTTCCTTCATTTCCTCCTCACATGAAACCTATGAGTTTTTACCTCATGTTTCTCCTAATTTCCTTTATTTTCATAAATAAATGTGCGAAAAATGTGTTTTTACCTTTTAATGAACTTGCCTTAGCCTTTTCCAATTTTCCTTAGTCGAAACACACATCCAGTAATGCCCACTAGGATATATTTTCCCTATTCAGCCTAAAATAAGTGTCCCTTAACAGTGGTCTTATTTTTCCTTGATTAACATTTATTACATGAACTTTTCACCAAGGCTATTACATCTCGGAAAACACCTATAGATATAAGTAGATACAAAAAACTATTCACATTCTTGTGCACTATGATTTTATCCATACAAAACCTTGTAGAGGCTACGATAACATAACAACAATGAGATGCAATCATACTCAGTTTTGCAATAGAGCCCATTAAGCCTATGTGTTGAACTTGGGAGTTCTAATACCACTTGTAACACACCACCACCCTTGTTTTTTGTTTTTTGTTTTGGGTCTTCCAAAAGGGTCCAAGATGTTTCCTCACTACCAACCTAGTGTTTTTCTCTCATATGAGCTAAAATAACAAGTTTTTCTAATCCTTTATGGTTTGTCACAATCACAAGTTTTCTTACCTCCTTTAGGATTGTATACTATCCCTATTAGAATTGTGCATTGCTCCAAGACCTAGTACAACATGTTAGGAAGATAAGGTGATGAAGAGTGTCAAGAGAAGAAGGAGAAGGTCTAAATTGTTGTCTGTCTCTAAGATAATATGGTCAAATAAATGTATAAGATGGCTCTCTCCTTCCCCTATTTATATAAGAGGACAAGAAAGCCAATGACGTAAGGTGAGGCTAAGCCTCTACAAGTAGGCCATTCTTGTACAAGATCATACACCCTCAATAAAAAAAGGGATACATATTTCCAAGATAAATAAAGAGAATATTAAAGCAATGAGCTTCAATTCCCCCATATTTGAGTAGCCATGACTCATGATAGCCTCTTGTCCTCACTCTATATTCATTTTGTAATAGTCTTTTCTAAACAATATCTAAATATATTGTACATATTCTAGGGGAAACCGTTATTTGTGATTATAAAATTTGTTTGAGTAGCTCTTCTCTAAGAAGTGATGGAATTTGATAAAGAGAGCCACTGCAATAGGAAAAGGTCCATTCTAGACATTTTCCTTGGTACCAAAAAAGCCTAGAGGTGAAGCAACTTGTCAAGATAATCCCTTATTGTATTCATTAGTATGGGATCATACCTTGAGTATGGGGAACCCACATCTCTTAAAGGGAAATAATTTGCTTTCATGTTAAGAGAATGATGATTGGGAGCTCTTTGGCAAAGGGACCTAGAGTCATTACTGCTCCGAGAATTTGGTCGATTTTCATGGAACACAAAAGCTTGATTTGAAACATGGTACAATTTGTTTCCTTGGCTAGGGATTGACTGTATAGGTTTTAGAAGACACTGAGGTAGCTTTAAGAAAACATGTTTTGCATGTAGAGCACACTTTTATTTCTCTGAGTATCAAGAGTAAATCAGGCATTATTTGCAACCCCCACCTCAGCACCAAGCAATCATCGTCCCTTATAATTTGAGCATTCAGAATCGTCATCTACAATTGGCCTCTCAAATCTTCTATCGCTACTGCTAAGTGATCTATATTTGGTATCATCATCATGAAAACCATTCTTATTACAACTCCAATCAATGTAGTAGATTCTCTTCCGTCCAAATAATTCTCTGCCATGTTTACCTTATTATTAAAACAATTGATGACAAAACCCTAAAATTGTTGTAGCAGTGGAGGATCATGACACTGGAGCTCTGAAATAGAAACAATTTCTCATATCATTACTTTTTAGTGTAGGAGAACAAATGATGAAGACATGGTTTTATTTTTCATAGTGCCTGAAAAACACCTAACTACAACCAAAATGTGTTGAAGAGATAATATGCCATTTCTCCACCTACGTCATCACCTCGCTCATGAGAACTATATTTAAATGGGATGCATTCCTCCTAAATTTTTTTTATCAAATTATACATTTATCTCATCAATTATACTTCACCACTTTTTGTACCAAGGACCACATAAGCTTTAACCTATATCTCACTTTAAATTTATTAGTAATAATACTTTTTATAAATAAATCATAGTTGTTGCTAGAGTTAGCATGATTTTGCTTTCTATATGCGTTGAATAAATTTCATGATTCAACCACATGGAGAGTAAATATGAAAATGTTTTATGTTGTAAAAATGATTTTAAAATAATATTTTAAAATTATAAATTAATGGAATGCATATATATGTAATTGTAATTGAAAATATGCATTATATAGTATTTTGTTTTCTTTAAAAATCATAATGTCATAAAAGGTCGAGAGTTTAGATCCCGAACATATTATAATGGTTGAAATTGCAAATATTTGAAATTGGGAATATTTTTTTTTTGTAGTAGCTTAGATCCATCTTAACTCAGGATCTACTAAGTGGTAAAAAGGATATAAATTTTTGAGGTGCAAACATTATTTAGAGCAAACAGAGATTGATCCCTCTATATACTTAGTAAGTCCCGACTTAATATGGAACTAGACTATATATATATATATAATATATATATTATATATATATATATATATTAAAGCTCAATATTTTTACCTCAATTTTATTTTAATTATTAATTTTATTAAATTTTATATTTTATGTAATTTGATCAAGTCAAAATGCTTAAATAAAAATAAAAATTACCTAACATGACATTACATCATCTCTTCCATACTAGGTTGGAGAGCCCCACTCTGTGCAATAATTCAAAATTATTTAGTAACGTATAAAGTTTCTAGTAACTTGTTAACAAAAACAAAATTTACATTCAGGTACCAGATTAATTTTGGAATTTTTTTGTTGATAAACCCTTCTTGTCCTCTGGTCCTTTGTTCGCATGTTAAGGTCTAGGAGCACAAATGAACCTCCATGTAGCTTACGCATTTGAGCATGATTATATTCTAGTTCTTTAGGTAATCAATAATTTATTTATTAATTTATTAATTTATTTTTGTAACTAGGTAGTGCCTAGGTCGGGGTGAGATTTCTTATTGGTTGTAATAAGACCAATCCACCCACAATTAGATGCTTACCACAAGGATTCTATGCGGCCTTATTCAAGCCTAGACAACCCTTGGGAAGTTTAATTCCCCCAAAGTGGCTTCCACTCCTAAGCCCCTCCCCGTGAGGTTTGAACCTGTGACCTGATGGGCCAGACTAAACCCCATGTAAACCAACTAGTCTACACCTCATACATTGTATTTGTTAGTTTCTCATATTTTTATTCTCACTAAAGTAGTCATTTACATTAATCATTTTTTATTTTGTAACTTATTATATAGTCATATATTTTAGTCCTGGAAAAAATTAGTTATTAAGTTAGTCGCCTTTAGTTGAGTCGCTTAATATACAGTCATATATTTTACCCCTATACTAAATTTGTCATTTAAGTTAATTGGTTTTAGTTCGGTCACTTAAAATTGCTCAAATCTAGTAGTAATTCACTTGAAATAATTGTGGTGACTAAATGTTTTAGTCATGTAGTCACTAATCTCTCATTTTCTACTAGTGACTATTACAAGGGTTTGTATTATAGACCCTAATTTATCAAACCATAAATATCTAGGGTTTTCATTTTGACATTAACAACAAACACTAAAAAATTAGGGTTTTCACCATAACATTAGAAAAACCGTAAATTTCAAGAGAATAGGATTTTAGAGTTTATCAATAACCCCTAAGTAAACTAGGGTTTCTATATTATTGTCCACATATCCTAAGAAAGGGTATAATTTATTTGTGCAAGCCCCAAGTAGAACAGATTTTCATCGACATACACTTAGTTTAGGGTTTTATAGTGAACCCTAAAATTTAGGATTTCATAAAAAAAGTTGATAATATGATGAGGGTAGATTCAGTCAAGAGATTAATCACACTAACAAGAATATTTATGATTCAAAATCCTATCCATAATGATGTCAGTAATGTAAAGAAAATTAAAATGGAATAAACATACCTTTTCTATAAGGAGAACCTTGTAACAAAAATTGTAATTCACCACATACCTTGAGTTTTTTCTTAACAGACCTTGTAGTACATTAATTCTTGAAGGGATTCCTTTTCTACATAAATTATTTAATGATTCAAGCATTTCATTTCAAGTCTCCTTCATAACCATTGTGTATTATGCAACCATTCATACCAAGGAAAATATAAACAAAAGGTCGTTAGTATAAAAAACAAAAATAAAAAATCTCAATACGAGGGGGAAACTAAACATAAAAATAGAAAACAAGAAACAATATACTTATATTTTGGTAGATCTTGATCAAGTATCATAGTCCTTATGCATTATTTAGTAGTTGTATTCTTCCTTTCTGCATCTCCATGAGCTTCCTTTTAATATATACTTCTTTATAATATGCAATCAACTCCATTGAAGTGTATTCATTTCCATTGTTGGATCTCAAAGTCTTTTATCTTTCTTTTGGTGAAGGTCCCAACTTTGGATATAAATTCCTTAAAATTTTCAAATACTTCATCCTTTACCTTGAGAAGATATATCCATGCCTTTCTAGAGTAACCATCAATGGAGGTCACATAATAGAGATGGCCTCCAAGAGATTTGTTAGACATTGGCCCACACACATCAGAATGAATGAGGCATAATATTTCCTTCGACATTATATCACCGATAGTAAAAGGTTTCCTTGTATTATTTCCCAAAGAACATCCCTTTAATACTCCTTCATCATCTACCTTAATGTTGGGGATTCCCTTTACCACTTGACTAAGAGAGTGTATTATCTTGTAATGAATATGCCCATATATTCTATGCCAAATTTCGATAGGGTTGATCATTTTTACTAGGGATTGAGGAGATGGAGCTATAACTATATATAACCTTCCTTCATTAACTCCAATAATATTTTCTTGTTCAATGTTGAATATTTACGCAAAAAAAAAAATTAATTTACATCTACAGATGCAACCCTGTCTCGTTTACCTTCCAAACAAGAAATTGAAAGAAAATTATTTTTCAGACTTGGGACATAGAGTATGTTTTTGAGATGTAGCTTTGCTCCATTTTCTAACTTAGATGATGTAGATCCAATTCCCTTGACTATATAACTATTGTAGTCTCCAGCTTCACTACATGTCATGATGGTTCCCTTGATAGAGCATGATGTTCTCTACTTTCTCTTATCACATGTCATGAATCTCCATTGTCAATGATCCATGAATTTTCATCGTCAAGACTACCTATAAGTGTAGCCAATAATCCTTCACTCTTGACTTTCGTAGATAGTTTTTAGATGATCCTTCCAATCCTTCTTTGTGTAATTTTTATGACATTGAAACTAATCTTCAAGTAACTTTTTATAGAGGGAGTAACATTTTCTTCCAAAATTGTTTTTCCTTTATTTAAGTAATAGAAAAAAAGGGATCTCTAACCTTCTTTGACCTTAGATCTGATACCATGTTGAGAAACCAACCCTTATGAGAATTAGGGTTTGATTCCTCTTTCTTGATAATTACTTGTGAATTATGCTGGATTATTTTACTTCTTATCTTTATTTATATTTCTCAATAAACTACTAAATTATATGTATATGAATATCACAAGAATAAGAGACATAAGATGTAGGTGCACAACTAAGATAAAACCCCTATAAGGGGAAAAACTAGTCAAAACACTTCCTTCAGTAGGTTCAAATGAGGGTGACACACTTTGATACTTATTAGACCTAGAAAAAGACCTCCTTCCACCACCAAGTTAGCCCTTCCCTTCAATATATTATCCTTGACAAAATTTCCAAGTGATCACTTTCAAGCAGCAGCTTCAGTCCAGGATTTTGGCATCCTAGCAGCATAACTTCAATCCCCAACTTCAAAATTTCGAACCTATAGTAAAGAATTTTTTTTTGGCCCCAACAATTTCCCAAAACTTTGCACCTATGAGATATAGATAGCCCAGAAATTTTGATTCAGGTGCTCCCAAGAAAGTTTTTCCTTTTCCATTTTCTCTTCTACTTCTTCTACATGTTCACACTCTTTTTCTACTACTACTTTTTAGAAATTGAGTTTGAGATGATGGTCTCCAAATGAAGTAAATTTTCTCAATATATAGGCTTCTTCTGAGGTCAAATTTCCCTAACCTAGGCTGAGTTTATGAGGATGGGGTGGACTTGTCATGGAGGTGACAAATTACCATTTTGAACAAAAAAAATAAATCTTTTCACATGGAACAAAAGCCCAAGAGGGGTCTAATAAATATGACAATGATTTTAATGACTCAGGAATGAAAATAGAAGCTTAAAATGGAGGCTTTCACCTAGATAATGATCACCCAAGAATGAAACCCATGCTTTCATAAGTCAATTACATTAACAATACAATCTATTTTGATAAGTACAATTATGAAGACAGATAATAGTTACATTCTTCAACAACCATGACCACCATCACACATTTGAAATTGATTTAATTAATAGTGAGTTCCAATATACAAAGGGTGGGGTGTTCCCATCACTTGATTGACCCTACATTTAAAAAAATTTCCAATCGGGTGTCAATTCATCTCTTGTTACCACTTGATTATGAAAATAGACATAGTCAACTGCTTTTCCTCATGGCAAGTTAATAGGGCTAACAGATGGGGATTTTTCTCACTTCCATCTTTCCTCTCCACTTAATCCAAATATGATTGCCCAAATAATCGAAGACTCGAGAGCCTAGTGGGATCATGCTAATACACGTCATCTTGGTGTCAAGGTCCATTGGCCTTGCTCTTTACTAAATCAATCTATGAGCTCGATATCCCAAAGGTTCAATGTGGCATAAGTCATAGTTCCTAATGGAAAAGGTACCACCCTTGGCCTTATATGTTGAGATATTTAGCTAAGGGATGTTCACCAAAAAAGGAGAGAAACTAGTGCCAAATATTTCAATATATTGAAGCACGCTACTTGGATGTGTCAAAACTTCAAATAAAGTGAACAAAGGTGACAAAATGGGTGACTTCTCCAAGCTCTACTTCTCTACCAACACAAGGACTGAAGTCCCCAGATAGATGGGAATAAGTACCATCACTCCCAACACACAAATTATTGAGACAAGAAGGGGAAGGGCCGCAACTCCAAAACATACATAGTTACAATAATGTGCAAGGGAAAATATTCCCATATCTCCCATTCAATTGACCTCTTGTGTAACACCCTCCTCCAACATCTTCCCAAGCAACTGACTAGCCGGGGTAAACATGCAACAAGAGGCCACTATGATATAATTTGACCTCCTAAGTCACATTAAGGAAGTGGAACCGATGGAAACAACCCATACAAACATTAATTATCATGTACGGGATCTTTAGGAGACATGTCAGCCACTCTGACAACCTGTCCTTGGGTCCCGCTGATGTTCTCGATCTGTTAGGCCATAGTCACTCTCATGCTATAGGCAAGGGATCAATCAGAAACCAAAATCCACTCTCACAAACTTGCCTGCTAATGACCAAAGACCAAAGTTCCTAATGCTATGCTAGAGACTCGAGGATTTGAGCCATGTTTTCAAGCCTAGATCCCAGGTCACTAACTAGAATTGAAACATCTCTTCAAATCTATAAAATAACATGGAAATGATAGTGCTAAAGAAAATACTTGTTTAAGACCTTGAACAGAACCCTACACTTTATGAAAAACATTTCGTCAAACATATTATAAATGTGTAAACTACAGGTGTAATTATCAGTTCTTAGCATATGGCTCTCATAATTAGCTGAGAATCACTAAGAACCATTGATGCCTCAACACATCAACTGCCATTCCATATATTAGGTCATAAATACATTGATCATTCAATTACATTAAAAACATGATGAGAGCCACAACTTGCTACTATCATAAAACACATACATAACCAACATAATAGTATAAGAAATAGTAATGAAAGTATAACCATATAGACCACATATAATCGATCGAAATGCTCATAGAAATACAAGGAGAAATAACCTTTCGTTAATGATGTAAAATCTAGACCCAGGATGGGACTTGCACATTCCACCTGATCGTAGAATGGCTGAGCAAAATATCTCTTTAGTCGTTCACCCCTATGCCATATTCCATGCATGAATGTGTCATCTCATAGAGCACATCAACCAAAACTCATGCAAGGCTTCTAGAGGTCATCCACCTTCACCCATCAAAAAATGATTCCACCTTACAACTGGACATCACAAATCCATCATCAAATTGGTCTGCATCCAAGCCTTTCAGGGATTCTAGAGTGTTTGTCCAACCAAGGATTCGAGGACTAGTAAATCAACCCAACAAGGGCTTCCATAGCATTTGTCTAGCCAAAGCTTCCAGGACTAAAAACTCAACCCACGCTAAGGAAACATGAGAACAAACCCAAAACAAAACAAGGAAAGTAAAACCACAATCACAATGGCTATCACAGAAATAGCAAGGCTAGGATATGCACTGTCAATCTCTACCATCCTCCATGCTAATCAAAGATCACAATAAAAAATGCACATGCATCTCCCATGCTTTCCAAATCTATTGAAGGAAACATACATGCAACTCAATACCTACAAGAAAATTTGATGTAGTTGTTGATCTTGATGCCCTCTTGCACTTTCTTGCTCTTCCTTTGCCTTCTTGCTCCAAAAATCCAAGTATGCCACACCCTCCAAGAGTGCTCCAAGAAAACTCTAAGTATCCAAGAGTATGTGAGAGAGAGAATAATGAGCAAGCTCCAAACTGAACTGAAAAAAGGTTACCAAATGGTCCTATGGAGCCTTTTTATGAATGAGGCCTCTATTTTCTTCATTTTCCATTATTTTCCTTCATTTTCCTCCTCACATGCGATTTGTGACCTTTCACCTCCCTTTTTTCATAATTTCCATTATTTTCATAAATAATTGTGCCAAAAATGCCATTTTGCCTTTCGAAAATGTTAGCCATTTTTTTCCAATTTTCTTAGCCATAAACAATCACAAGTGATCCCCATCACTAGGATTTTTCCCAACATTCAGCTTGGAATAAGTGTACCATCATCTGTGGTTATTATTTTGCGTTTATTTACATTTATTACATGGAATTTCACCAGGGTTTTTATAGAACCCTCCCCCTTGGGGGAACACCGTCCTTGGTGTTCGACAACACCTATAACCACAAAAATACTATAAGAAAAATATATATTGTCGATGGAGCTTTATAAATTTTCTCGATGTGGTATTTATAATGATCAACCTACTAAGAAGAAACCAACATAACAACATAATAACATGACATCATTACAATATACCACATAGTGGAGCTTTATAACACAACTCATGGTGGTAATTACATCCGTATACATATGTACATAAACCTACGTCATCAAAACATATACCATAGCATATACCAAAATCACATGAAAACACCAAGCCAGAACTTCTTTGCCTCAACTAGAAACAAGTAGGGATACATAGCTCGCCTCTGATCTTCCATCTCCTTTGTAGCCTCATCGGGACCAAAGTGCTTCCATTGCACCTTAAATTGATCGCCTGCTTGGTTCTATAGCATGAGCACCTTTTTATACAATATAATCTAACGCTACAACTGAAATTATCCATTTGCCTCCACCTGCAATACAGACTAGTCAATCCATGATCAACATACTTAACATGCTTCTTAAGCAAAGATACATGGAAAACATCATGGACATTCACTTTCAAAGTAGTGAAAGTCGATATGATATTGGGCTAATTCTCTCAATAATTCTGAAGGGTCCAAAAAACTATGGTGCCAACTTGGCACATGATCCAATACGTAATTATCTCTTCTTTCGTTTGATGCCCAAGCACACATGTTCCCTAATATGGAACTCCTGGAACAACATGTTCCTATTTGCATAACTCTTATGCCTACCCTATGCTACCTTTATATTCTTCTTGATTACTTGCATTTCATGTTCCATGCCTGCCAACATGTCTAGTGTAATCAACACTACGTTATTCATATCACTACAACTCATGGGAGTGTTACAACTCTACCCATACAATGCCTCAAAAGGACTCATCCTCAGTGACTCCTAACAACCATTGTTGTCCATGAACTCAATGAGTGGAGGGTACTCTTCCAACTTCCACTGCTAATGCATCACATACATTATCAACATATACTCCAATATCCTATTGACCCTCTCTATATTTCTATTTGTCTACGGATGATAAGCTATGTTGAAGGCCAACTTTGTGCCCAAACCTTCAAACTACTCCTTCCAAAACTTGGAAGTGAAATTGGCATCCCTATCTAGCACAATATTCTTTGGAACACCATGATATATATCCACATCTCTCATGTAACTGTGCTACATCGCTAGCTGAGAATGTAGATTTCATTGGAATGAAGTGTGCAACCTTTGTCAAACTATCCACAACGACCATGATGGAATCATGTTGTCTCATTATCTTCGACAAACTCATAATGAAGTCCATGGAAATGACCTCCCATTTCCACTCTAGAATCGAGGAAGTAGCAATCCACCTAGATTTTTACACTTTTCTTTCATTTTTTGGTAATCAAAACATCTAGCCATGAACTTTGGTACATCTTTCTTCAGATTTGGCCAATAGAAAAATCTCTTCACCATAGTTAGTGTCCTCTGATAACCTAGGTGACCTGAATAAGGTTTTACATTAAATTTCCTCAAGATCACCTTCTTTAGCTCATTGTTATCTTATACATATATCCTGTCTCGAAACCTGACCAACCCATATACTATAAGAAAATAATCCATACAGTGTGTGCCTACACATGTACTCATACTACCACCTGTACCTATACCACTACATATACTTGTCCCCACACCTGTGCCTATACCAACATCCTCCTACAATCTATCCACAATATCCATACACCCAACACCTTGTTGACCTGCATACAAGATCCTATCCTGTAAGTCTGTCACATAGGAGCTCATAATTTCCAAGTGATTTATCTGTACCCATCTATTGAGAGAATATGCCGCCCTATTCTCTTTACCTTTGATGTAACTGACCTTGAAATAAAACTCACTGATCGTGACCAACCATCTTGCTTGCATGGAATTTAGATTCGACTGGTCAAACAAATACCTCAACCCAAGATGATCATTCATAAGTACAACTCTCCTACAAAGAAGATAGTCTCCACATCTTCAATCCATGTATGATCACTGCTGACTCAAGATCATGTATTGGGTGGTTATGATCACGCTCGTTTATTTTTGGGACTCATAACATACCTCCTATCCATCTTGCATAAGGACTCTACCAAGTGCTCTCTTGCAAGCATCTGTGCATACCACAAACTCTTTTTCTAGATCTGCAATCTGTAGTACTAGTGCATGTGTCAATAACTACTAGATTTTCTCAAAGCTAGCCTCACACTCCTCAATCCATTTGAACTTATTACCTTTCCTTTACAATGATGTGATATGATAGCAAATCTACGAGAATTTCTTGATGAACCTCCTAAAATAACCTACCGATCCCATGAAATATCTCGCCTCATCCACACTCTTAGGAGCTACTCACTCCATTATGGGTCTTATCTTTTCTGGATCTACTGCAATGCCCTCCTTGGAGACAACATTCCCCAAGTAGTGTACCTCTATCTGAAACAAACTACACTTTCTTATCTTCGCATACAAGTGATGCTCCCTCAACAATCTCAATATTGCTACTAAGTGCTCTGCATGCTCTTCCTCATTTTTAGAATATACCAGTATATCATCAATGAACACAATAAAAACTTATCCAAATATGGACACAACACACTATTCATAAAACACATGAATATAGCTCGAGAATTAGTTAAGCCAAATGGAACAACAACAAACTCATACTTCCCATACCTGGTCTTGAATTTGATCTTGTAAATGTCCTCTTCTTTGATGTGTTCTTGATGGTATCTAGATCTCAAGCCAATCTTCGAGAACACTACTGCTCCCTTCAGCTGATCGAACAAGTGAGTAATCCTCAACAAGGGTACTTTTTCTTGATGGTTGATTTGTTCAATTTCATATAGTCAATGCATAATTTGAGTGTTCCATATTTCTTCTTTATGGTGTGCCCCATGGTGACACACTTATCCAACATTTCCTTCAACTACAACTTTAACTCCACCAACTCAGGTGTGCTCATCCTGTAAGGTTATTTTCATGTTGGACCTTCCCTTGACATTAACTAAATAGAAAAGTCTACCTCCCTGTGAAATCGAAACTCTGTAATTTACTTAGGAAATAATCCTTGATGTTAGGTCTCTATAATACTAGTGATTACCCCATTACAATTGTAGTTGTATCCCTTATTAATAATGCCGTGCCCCTATTGTCCCCATATTTTTATTATTGTGCCGCATAGAATCCCTCTATTATTATTTTTGTGGCTTTATATTATTATTGTGAAGTTGGCTGGATTATATTGTGACTCCTTAGACTCCTATATATAGAAATGAGGTTTTGTCATTTGAATCATCCAAGAATTGTTCATTTGTGTAATGTAAAGGAGGCTATCCCCTCGAAGAGACTGAATTCTAAGGCGTTTATCTCTCTTTTCTATCTTTCTGTGAGCTGGTTTCATAATATTTAGTATCAGAGCTTTAGATTCTAGGGTTTTGCTACTCCAAATAGGTCATCGTGGCATTTTTGCTATAGCTTTTTTTCTGCAACGTTTCAGAAGTGAAAAAAAAACCCATTTAAGAAGAAATCACACTAAACCTCAAGTCTAAATTTCAGATCTTTTCACACTATATTTGCGGATATATGATTTGAGGAAGTTGACTAGGAAGGAAAAATTATATTGGAACCAGAAGCAGTCACAGAAACAAGAACTTGACAGCTACGAAATCGATCAATTTCATAGTATCTCATCAAGTGGAAGAACTTATCCGCTGAATATTCCACATGGGAGGATGAGAATTTTATATAGAAGCATCCAGAACTACTCAAGCGTGGAGGACAACACTTTTTTTGAAGGAGAGGGGCATGTTAGGTCCCTATAATACTACTGATTACCCCATTACTATTGTAGTTGTATCCCTTATTAATATTGTTGTGCCCCTATTGTCCCTATATTTTTATTACTATGCCCCATAGAATCCCTCTATTGTTATTTTTGTGGCTTTATATTATTATTGCTAGGTCGGCTGGGTTATATTGTGACTCCTTAGACTCCTATATATATAATGGAGGTTTTCTCATTTCAATCATTCAAGAATTGTTCATTTGTGTAATGTAAAGGAGGGTTCTCCCTCGAAGAGGCTGAATTATAAGGCATTGATCTCTCTTTTCTATCTTTTTTTGAGTTGGTTTCATAACACTTGAACTACTATAAAACTCGATACCTGCTCAACAAATCCATATCCTCAACTTCCTTACCTTTATCACTAGAAATGTGCACTGCAAATAACTTCCACCCTTTCCAGTGAATGCGCTTTTCTTGTATAGTTGTCACCATCCTAACTAATGTGGCTTTCTTATTTCCTTGTAAGACTCTTGGTTCTTCATTGTCATCAACACACTTAATGACTTTGTCATAATAGTCTAACTTGTTTCTATGATGATACAACCAATCCATTCCCAACAACATACTGCATGAACCCAATGGTAATACATTCAAATGTGTTGTGGTAGGCATACCATTCAAGTCAAATGCACAAGATCTCACCCAATGATGAGATTGTTTCTTCATACCTATAGCCAATTGCACCATCCAAGACTCTGCATGAAATTCCTTACTCAAACCACACTTATCCACCAAGTCAGTACTGACATAGCTATAATTAGATCCAGTGTCAATCAAAATATAAATAACTTGATCACAAAGCTTACCGTCCATCTCAATGATAGATGCCTGATACTCTGCATGTTTTTTTATCCAATTCTACATAAGTATATGGAATACTCTTACCAACATCCCCAATAGTATGTGTCTCCTCCACACTGTATCTTAGATCTACCATCCTAATTTTGGAGATAGTATCTGGACCTGTGATGATCTTTTCCACAAGTCCAACACTCTATAGTCTTCCAACTTGTCTCCTTGTTATATTCTCCTGACCAGAATCCCTGTCCTCTATATGATATATTGAACTTCTTAGGTGGTGCGACATTCTGTTTTTATCTGTGTTCTATGGCCATACTTGCTTCTTGTCCCATTTTCATTTATTCTTTGCATTACCTTTCCATTCATGCTTAGTCTCAATTCTATGATTCGATGGTTCATAGCAATGCTTCAGGTTTCAGATGGCCTCCTACAATGATCTAGGCTCATTGAAATCAATCCTATCATTGAATGCAACTAGTAACCCACTAACGCATCTCTAAATCTTAGCCTTAGCCTCCTTGAGTTAAGGCACATACGTCAAAAACTCCAAGAATATGCTAGTGTACTCATAATCTATAATGGATCCCATCTTTAGCTCATATAATTATTTATCCCTCTCATCAAAGTATCTTTCCAGATAATACTTCTTCTTGAATAGCCACTCAAACTCACTTGAAGTTAAATCTTCCTCATTTATACCTCTGACATTCTTCACATCTTCCCACCGAATTTCTTCTTTTCCTTTGAGAATCAATGTAGCCACTCTAGCTTTCATGTTCTCTGAATAGTCATGCAATTTGAAGAACTTCTTCATGCCTAGCAACCATGCATCTACATATTTGATTTAAATATTCATCATAAGTAGGTGGCTTTTCTTTCTTAAACTCATCTGGAAAATACCCCTTATCACTCCTCCTATAAGGATGATACCAATGACGATCATAGTGCTTATCTAAATCAAAACTAGAATCATCCTTGTGTCTATCCCTTTGCCTATCTAGAGTGTCCAATAATCAGCCATCTCTGATTGTGTCATGTATATCTGATCTGTGACCACCATGTGATCTACTACCATACGCCCCATTAGTTATATCCTCTTGCTCATGGTTGATTCGAAGTGGTCCCTATCATTGCAAATCCAACAAGCTCTAAAACATGATTGCATTTACCTCTACTAACTTTTCCTGTGGGTGTATGATTCTATCATTATTTGCCTTACAACTCCTTATTTATTCATTTAAACTTCTCAGTCTCACTACCAAGTCAGAAGAGTTCCCAACACCATACTTCTCTTTTGATTCATGGGGAGAGTCTTTTTAGTCAACCATCTTGCAAGCCATTTGATATTTCTTCCTACAAGGTGTATCATGTCAACTAAACCAAATCAAAATAAATCAACATACCTTAGTATAGCTTGGGGAGGATATATTGTCTACAATATCAACAAATTAGTATGATACATGTATAACATAATCATGACAACATATATAAACATAAAACATAAGCATACAACCATGCAACTGTCATTCTAGCTAGGGTCCAATCATCAATGCAGACCTCAACAACAACACACACTAGAACCTCATGCATGACAACGACCATCGTTACATCACTATACACTTGACCATATGTAAACATCAATGTGCATAAGTCATGTATAACCATCCACACATATGTATAAACACATATGACCAAGCATGAATGAACAATACTTGATATGATACCTACAAGAATGATACATGCAACCAAGCATACAAGAATGCAACCAAACATGCAAGAATATAACCACGCATACTACAATAATACATGTAAGTGACATAAATCGACATGTAATCAATCATACACTCACAACGATGCATTCCACAATAACACCTCAAATTTCACATGACAACATCACTACAACCATGAACAACATCATGCCAATGTAACAAACACATGGAATGCAAGGGTGAGAGATGCACATGCAATTGACATGAATGCATGAACAACACATAGCCCATCTAGTCCAAAGGGTGAACCATGCTTTGATACCACTCTGTAACACCCTACTCCCACACCTACCCAAGAAACTGACCAACGAGGGTAAACATGCAATGAGAGGCCACTATGATATGATTTCACCTCCTAAGTCATGTTAAGGAAGTGGAGCCAATGGAAACACTCTATACATACATTAATTATCAACTACAAGATCCATAGGAGACATGTTAGTCATTGAGACAACTTGTCCCTGCGTCCCACTGATGTTTTGGATCTCCTAGGCCACATTTGCTCTCATGCTATGGGCAAGGGAGTGACCAGAAACCCAAAATCACTCTCATAGGCTTGCTTTCCTGTGACCAGAGACCAAAGTTTCCAGTGCTATGCTAGCAACCCTAGGATTTGAGCTAGTTTTTTAGGCTTAGAGCCCGTGTCATTGCCCAGAATTGAACCATCTCTTCAGATCAGTAAAATAACATGGAAATGACAGTATTAAATCAAATACTTGTTTAAGACCTTGACTCGACCCTTACTAGCCATGACAATCATTTCGTCAAACATATTGCAAGTGCGTAATCTACGTGTGTAATTAATAGTTTTGAGCACAGGGGTCTCATACTTAGTTGAGAATCACTAAGGACCATTGATGCCTCAACACATCAACTTCCATTCCATCCTTTAGGTCATAGATGCATTAATCATTCAATTATAAGAAAAAACATGATGAGAGCTAGACGTGGCTACTATCATAAAATACATACATAACGAAAATAATAGTAGTAGAAATACTCATGAAAGTACAACCATATAGACCACATACAATCCATCAAAATGCTCATAGAAATACAATGGGAAATAACCTTTCATTAATGATGCAAAATCTAAACCCGAGATGGGACTTCCACGTTCCACTCAACTGTAGAATGGCTGAGCCAAATCTCATTTTAGCCATTCACCCCTATTCCATATTCCAAGAATGAATGTGGGATCTTATAGAACACATCAATAAAAATTCATCCATGGCTTCCAGAGGCCATCCACCTCAACCTATCAAAAATTGATTCCACCTCATGATCGGACATCACAAATCGATCATTAGATTGGTCTCCATCCAAGCCTTCTAGGGATTCTAGAGAATTTTTCTAGCGAAGGCTTCCGTGACTAGTAACTCAACCCATAGCTTATTCAAGGATTCCAAAGCATTTGTCCAATGAGGGCTTCCAAGACTAGTAACTCAACCCACCAAGGGCTTCAAGAGAATTTTTCAAACCAAGGCTTCCAAGAATAATAACTCAACCCAAGCTAAGGAATCATGAGAACCAACCAAAACAAAAAAAGGAAAGTAAACCCACAATCACCATGGCTATCCAGGAAATGGCAAGGCTAGACAATCCATTGTCAATCCCAACCATCCTCCATGCCAATTATAGATCACAACTAAAAATCCACATGCATATGCCATGCATGCCAAAACTAGTGAAGGAAACATACATGCAATTCAGTACCTATAAGAAATCTGATGTAGTTGTTGATCTCGATGCCCTCCTGCTCCAAAAATCCAACTATGCCACACCCCCCAAGAGTGCTCCAAGAAAAATCTAAGTATCCAAGAGTATGAGAGAGAGAGAGAATAATGTGAGAGCTCCAAAACTGAACTCATAAAAGGTTACCAACTGATCCTCTGAAGCCTTTTTATGAATGAGGCCTCTATTTTCTTCTTTTTCTATTATTTTCCTTCATTTTCCTCCCCACATGCAACCTTTGACCTGTGACCTTTCATGTCCCTTTTCTCCTAATTTCCGTTATTTTCATAAATAATTGTCCCAAAAATGCCATTTTGCCTTTCCAAAGCCTTAGCCATTGCCTTTGCCAATTTCCTTAGCCATAAACAATCACCAGTGATCCCCATCACTAAGATTTTTGCCAACATTCAACTTAGAATAAGTGTCCCATCATCTGTGGTCATTATTTTGCCTTTATTTACTTTTATTACATGGAATTTTTGCTAGGTTTGTTTCATCTTGAACACTAATTAGACTTGTTCACAGGCATGTGATTATTAATCAACCAAGTATCAACATACAACAGCTAATGTCAATACAAGAGGGAGTTGGAACCCCTTATTAAACAACATACATTCTCTAAAAATTTAGGCTATTACATTCCTAAACCATAACATTCAAATGAAAGAGCATGATAGTGAACTTCATAGTTTATGCATTCATTAGTTTCACAAATAAAAAATATCTTAGACCATTCATAAATAGAGCAAGGAACATTATAGTCCATGATTCAAACATATTACTATAACAAACTTATCTTAGCTTTTTGAGATGGATGACAACTAAAAGAGGGTCTTCTACACTCGACACAACTAGAGGCCAATTACGCTACAATGTTCCTTCCATTTAACCATCCTCGAGCTGGATCTAGAATTTGCATAAATGCTTGTAGAAGGGAAGTTTACACCAACGGTTTGGACATTTAGTTGAGCTTCAAACCAACCACACATGCGTAGACAAGGGGCCTCAATGGTCTTAAACACACTCCTAAGGATTGACACCTAGGCTCACAGAGAAGAAACTGAAGATCGTAGAACACCAACTCGAGATTTTAAGCTCGATAATCAACTCTAGTGCTTTCTGATCAGCTATACCATGTTCGACAACTACACATCATCCATAATTAATCTTGGACACATTATTGCAGAAACAAGAACTGGTATGGGCCAAGGATATAGAGGACTAGGGTGATTGAGATAGAGAACTAGAATGAGTTCGAACATCAACTTACACTTTTGTGATATGTTTATAAATAGGTGATATGCATCATGTTGTATAGTTGGGAGAGATTGACTTAACTCTTCAATGTATTTCTACCAAGGCACCACCTGTCCCATACAGATTTTCTTGAAGGGTCGTCCCTTTTTGTTGTCTCCTCGATTCATGAGAGAAAAGGAATTGGCATATCCCTTCGCTTCCACCACCCTAGTCTAATCTCTTAATGACTGACAACAACCCAGTTCCTCTCAAATTATATCATGCTAAAATTCTATCAAGTAACATATTTCTCTTCTTGAGTTTCTAAGCAACTGCGACATTCATTTCAACAGTGTATGAGTTGTGGTTTTCCAAAATAGGCAATAAGGTAAGCATCCCTTATACCAACGATCCGTTATCCTACTCTTTCCTCAATTGCGTTATTTAATTAATTTTAAATAATAATTATTTGATATTAAATTAGTAATCAATCAATCATAATTTTCCACATTAGTTTTATAGTGACAATTAATATTAAAAAAATATCAACGATGACCTAAATATATATCTATCCGCCTTTTACATTGAAACAACTTCCTTAAATACCCTATCCTTAATTTAGAAAATAGTCTCTTAAAAATTTCTAACACTTTGACATATTTACCACTTCCTTGGGGCTCTCTTAACCATTATCGTAAGCCTAGCAATATTACCTTAAGACACTTCCATAACTTATTTACCGGGTAATCAATTTAAAACTTCCTTAAATACCCTATCCTTAATTTAGAAAATAGTCTCTTAAAAATTTCTAACACTTTGACATATTTACCACTTCCTTGGGGCTCTCTTAACCATTATCGTAAGCCTAGCAATATTACCTTAAGACACTTCCATAACTTATTTACCGGGTAATCAATTTAAAACTTTGTACCTCTACTTTGGCCTAACACTTGCGTTGAATACTTTATTTTAAATGTTTAATAAACCAAAACTTCCTTACTTAAACCTACCTTAAAACTTCCTTACTCAAACCTACCTTAAGCATTTTTAAAATTTTCATACCAAATGAACCACGCATTTCTTGAACCATATCAACCTTTTAATTCTAACTCGCTGAATTAAACATGTGTTTTAGTATACTCGAGTTATATTTCTCAAATTAACATTCACACAATGGGATTTATATCGTGATTTATCTTCCCAATACAAAGAATGACATGGCTTTCTGCCACTTTAGTATGACAATGATGCCGTTATGTAATCTCCCTTTAAGAATATTAAAAAAGAAAAGTTATATGAATATTAATTAGAAGTTCAATGCGCAAGCATATGATAGCTGCATTTTATTAGATAATCCATTCGTATCCACCCTTATAAACCACCTTCAATTTAATAACTAACACGTTGTTTTATTCGGATATTAAGTGATATAAATAATTACGTTGAAACAACCATACTGTTTCGTGCTTTAAAATTATTTATCCGAACCGCCTTTACTTTTTTAATGAAGGGGGCAATACAATGTTTAATAATAAACCTTTTTCTTTCTCATTTTAAGGAATATAATTATAGCATGATTTATTTTTGGACTTACCACGATGTTACCTGATATAAAATTATTTTATCAATTTCTTATCACGTTGAATACGACTTTATTGATGTTGAGAAATATAAATACAGCGTGACTTATTTTGGACTTACGATGATGTTACCGCACACAAAATTATTTTATCAATTTCTTAGATAAGACTTTGCTGACGTTTTGATTCAATGAATCGTTACATTGAAGAATCGCTCCCATCAAAGTCCATCAAAGTCAGTATGGAACAAATAATCTTTTCAGCACGATTAGGACCATAAGAAGATAGGGATTGATTTTCTTACTAAACATGTAGAGAAGTTAGGTATTTTTCCTTTGTTTTATACATGCCCATGCACCTTCACCTCTATTGGTCAAGTGATTGGGAGATTATAATTGCAAATTATCAGCAAATCTGGATTTAAATGCCCCACCGATGAGGCTAACTCAAAGAATAGTTGGTGCTTGAACAAATTGTTTCTTCTTATTAAAGCTCAAAAGACTTCTTGTAGATATGGTGATGAGAAGTAATACACTATTATGTACCATGAATAATTTCTTAGTTTCTCACATTGAAGCATACTTGTTAATTATAATGCTAAATCAGATTTCATGCGTAGATAATTTAAATTTACGACATTTTGATTTAATTTTTTAAAAGTAGAAGTTATTATTATTTTTATTTAGATTTAAATATTTTTTTTATAATATGTTTTCTAAACTAATTAGATTTAGCAAAGTATAATTAATTTTCTGACTTAGTTACCGGAAAATCCACAATAAGAATAATTTTTCTCAACGTTTCAAATCCCAACTGGGATCCATCATCAGGACCAATTGAATGTTTGATAGAAGAAGTGCAGATTTGAGGGAGTGTCTCAACTTTATAATGCGTTTTGTATAATAGGAAGTGTCCAATCTATTATACAAAGCGCATTATAAAGTTGAGACACTCTCTCAAATGTGCGCTTCTTCTATCAAGCATTCAATTGGTCTTGATGATGGATTCCGGTTGGGATTTGAAACATTGGCAAAAAATGATTCTTACTGTGGATTCTCCAGTAACTAAGTCAGAAGAAATGAGCCACAAAGCAGTCTAAAATCCAGTATCATTAATCTTGTTTTTACTTAAGTATTTTAAATAAGAAAATATATTCTAAATATTTAAAAGTTGTTATTCTTTTTGTTTAGTTTCAATTCTTACTTAGAATGTGTTTTCTATGTGTAGATGATTAAAATTGGTATGGTATAAATAATCTCACTTTTTCTCCATTATTATAAAGTGAGGCTGGATGTTCCAAGTATTTAATCTCAAGAGGTTATTTGAAAATGTTGTCACAAATATTGTTATGTTGTTCTACCTTGAGCTAATTCTATACTAATAGTATAAGTACCCAACTCAAAACTTCTAAATAAAATAAACTATTTTACACTAATAATTAACTCAAAAATTATCCATAAATAAAGAAGATCCATTCAAAA
>APFE030826588.1:213138-264454 GCA_000404065.3 Pinus taeda | reverse complement strand
GGGGTAGGAAGGGGCGAGAGAGGATGGGAGAGAGAGAGAGGGAGAGAGGGAGAGAGGGAGAGAGAGGGATGGTGGGATGGAGCGGGAGAAGGAAGAGAGGAGGATGTAGTTGGGAAGAGAGAGGGAGGGAGTGGGATAGAGAGAGAGAGAGAGTGCCCTGGTAGGGGGAGGGAAAGAGAGGGAGAGAGAGAGGCATGGGAGAAATATAGTTTGGGGGGAGAGAAAGAGAGAGGGAGCAAGGGGAAGAGGGAGAGGGAGAGGGGGACAGGTAGAGGGAGATTTAGGAAGAGAGGGATAGGGAGAGATAGGGGGTGGGTGATGATCGTGGGAGGAGGAGATATAGAGAGAGAAAGAGTATGAGTGGGAGAAAGAGAGAGGGAGGGAGGGAGGAGGGGGAAGAGAGAGAGAAGGAGGGAGGGAGGATGGGGAATTGATAGAGAGAGAGGGAGGGAGGGAGAAAGCGAGAGAGAGAGAGCAATAGAGAGAGAGAGAGAGTGAGAGAGAGAATTGTTGGAGAGGTAAATCCCCTCTATGGATAGAGGCAATCCCTACTAGCCCAAAAGGGGTCTGGCAACAATCAAACAATGCTACTCTGCAGGTTCCTAGTTGTAATTAACAAGTGGGTAAAGGACACCTACTTGGATTCCAATGCTATGTTTGATGGAGAGATGATCCTCTCGCTTCTTCGCTCCAGCCGATCACAATCCTCCACTATCTTCGCGGGCGGACACCTGCACAAGCAAAGAGAGAACAAACACAAGCGTAAAATCTACTAACAACAACTATATATCAATCAGGAAAGATATAATTCACATTGATCATTCATAGGACAAATGGGAATGGAACCATAACAGTAGTCATCTATCTTTATTAATCAGAAAATAGAGTAAGGTACAACCGAAGTCTTGACGCTGAGTCCTTCTCTAGAGAGTCCAGCCAGCATGTCTCCCAAGCATTCACCTTTGAAGTATATTTCCCAAGTCAAAGAGGTCTCTCTCTCACATACAAGGCAACAAACTCATAACCTTCCTCAAGCTCTATAGCAATCCTCACACAGCACACCAAATGCCTACAAAGAGTAGCACTAATGCACTAAGAATTCCTCTATGTCAAAGTCTATATGTTCCAAACTAGCTGCTCATGGCAATGGTGGAGGCTTATAAAGGAGAAGGACTCTCCATGAATAGTTAAAGGATGAGCTTTCCCCCAAGAAAAGTGGGTGACCAGGCAAACAGACATGCCAGAGAAAGGATGGCAACCTTTACAATGCTAACAGCCAAGTCTGGAGTCCTCTTGAAGGCTGGCTGTCAGAAAAAACTCGCCTAAATAGGATCAGCGCGGGTGCAAAACTGGGCTGGCGCGCTGACATCGCAACTCAATTACAGGAGAGGTTCGGTCAGCGCAAACTGATGCAACCAGAGGGCGCGCTGTTTATGAAATTTGACCAGTGCGGAAAACACGTGTGCTTCCGCGCTGGCAGCGCACCAGTTAAACTATCACCCGCCAGTCAGCGCATTTATTTTAGGAAAAGTCGCGAAGATCCAATAAACTTAGGCAAATAGGGTTTTTAGCCATTTCAGAGAGCATAATCAAGGTGAATGTGACCTTATGACACAGTAGGGAGACTGACAAGGTGACAGTGACATTTTACTGTGTAACAGATGCCCCCTAAAGTATGAAGCCCGAGAGAGTGGGAGGGGTGAAATGCTTTACAAGACTGCTGGACTGGAGCACCACCAGGAAGAACCTGCAGGCAGATGCAACTGATATTTCAATTACATGTAGTCTAGGCATGGGCGCAGCCATACAAAAGACATATGAAGAAAGGTCTGTGGTATGGACATAGCCACCCAGCTGAAGAGACCATAATGATAAGAGGTATGGTCGCAGCCATCCTTAAAAGACTCAGGTATGGTCGATCCCATCCATCAATGAGTCATGTAATGATGTCCCACAAAATCGCAACCTGGCCCACAATGAACTAGAACCAGGGTCTTGCGCTCCATCCAAACCCGAACAAAGTACAAGTTCAAAAACGTGAATATAGGAGCCGAAGTCGAACATGCTTGAACATCGTCTGATTACCAGCCAATGGTGAAAGTTGTTAACAGACACGAGAGGGGCCACTAATGATGACGATGGTCCTCAAGGTACTATAGGTACAATCCACGACGTGCGAATGAATGAGCCGGTGTCGAACACCTGCACAGTCATCCGATCGGAGGCCAATGATGAAAACCTCGTGTCGAACACAAAGAACCTGCCATTGAGGCATGCAGGCTCCAAGGTACCTGAAGGGAGTCTCTAGATCACTCCTGGATAATGAGATGAAGTCGACAGGAAGTGATCTTTATCGAAGGTGGGCCATAATGTTTCCCACATCATCGACACGAGACGGGAAGAGACAATATGTTTTGTGTGAAATATCAGAGGGAGGTTATACTTGCAGAGGCCAACTTCTCTTGAACATATCGGTGGCACAATGACGGATTTAGCAGTATTTGGGGGTCAAATGATCAGTGGTCGTTATGAAAGGATGATGAGAAGATGATAACCCAAACCCATGGAGGCAAAAGGGAAGCGAGATGAGATGTCTCCATCCGGACACGAATGCAAACAGTGCCATGTTCAAGAGCGACATACTGTTGATGACGACGATTATGGTTCCTTTATTTCCCCCACCATTTCTGGCGAGTACCCCGATTATTTTTGGATGACAAGCTTGACGGGGATAGCATATGCTTGGAGACCGTCATTTTGACGAAGCTCGATGTCATTAAGTTTTAACGAGTCTGACAAAGGAAGAACTCAGCGTCTTTTCATGTTTAGAGAGTTTGAAAAGACAGCTGAAAAGGAAACTCCAAGGGGGGTGCTTTTTCATCAAGTTGTGTCTTTTGAGCCCGAAAAAGTATAAAATTATGCTCGAAAGAACCGCCTGATCATTACGACCGAGGAGTACTTTTCATATGTAGTGACCCTGACCTGAAAAAGTAAAAAAGCGGTCAGAAGCACATCATTTTAGAACCAATAACGAGTGCGAAACAACAAACACCCGGCAATCTTTGTTGGTTTAAACGGTCGAAAAAGAGCTTTAAAGCGACCGCCTCTCGTTCCTTTTGACGAGCTAAGAGGAGGCTAGGAAATCTTTTCTTGTTTTATGTCGGAAAAGAGCTTAACGACGACATTTTTTGGGACCAAGTGTATCTAAATCCACCGTGACTTCGCCGGTTTCTGAGGACCTGCACAAGGGAAACACCCGCGTAAACCCGTTCAATATGTCAAAAAACATGATAAAACATGCATTAAGGCATAATTAATGACATCAGGAGTGAATTCATGGCAAAAACTATGGAAAAAAAACCCACATTCATAAAGACTATAGTCAATTAGGAATTTTCACCATAAATAGGGATTTGTAAAAATCACTTTTACCATTTTACTATTTGAGCTTTGGAGAACGTTGAAGAACTACAAAGTTGACGGACCGAATTCCTCATCATCCGAACGCCGATCTTCCGACCGCTGATTCCAGGTAGGTCCCTCTCGCCCCATGCTCCATTTGATTCAATTTCCATGCAATTTCACCATGGGATTTGGCCATTTGGACAAACTTTTTGAGCATTGGTGCGCTCTCGGTCAGCGCGGATTCGCCCATCGGGTCTGCGCTGACCAATTTTCCCAACACACACCACTTTCCGGGTCAGCGCGGAAAACCCGTGTCCTTCCGCACTGACCCAGAGAAAAATACACAGGCCGCCATTTTCAACGCAGCTGTTTTAGAAACAGTCGTGCTGGCGCCGTGAAATTTGATTTTTTTAAATTAAACGGACAATTTCCAAATGCAGGCAACCTAATGACTTTTGGGTGATCTTGCAGGACATAATGGCCTTTACATGGTAGGAGAGAGACCATGATAACGCAGATATAGCTGCTTTTGCGGATGTCGGATGCCGCAATGCTATGCGAGCATGCGGATTACTAAAATTCTTCCTTACCCCGCGCTTCAGAGCTCAGCCAGACCTGCTAGAGCTCCTGATCAAAGCATGGAACCTAGTGGATGGGAAATTCATCATCCAAGGCCGAGACATAGAGTTCGATGCTTCAGATATTTACTTCTTGACTAGATTATCTCGCCGAGGTGTGATGCCCATCCTGGAGGGGCATCGACCTAGCGGCAAGACGCTTGATTAGTTGATGGCCCTTGTATGCCCACAGGCGGCCAAAACACGGAGTGGGAAGTGCAGCATCCTGTCAATGGGTGTCGGACTACACGCCAACATAGTTCTCCGCACTATACTCTTCTTAGTGACGCGAGTAGCAGGCAGCCTGGTGAACCACGAGGCCTCAAAGGCCAACCTTTTGCTAGCTCTTGAGTGTTTACAGCCCACAATTTTCAACTGGGCGGCAGCTGTGACCAAAAGCATGAAGAGGCAGTTGAATAACTGTCGACGTGGAGAGTCGAAACAGTTCGGCTATGAATCGCTTCTTCTTCCACTCATGTTTGAGCGAGTGGCGGCCCTTCGGCTACAGACTATGGTAGTAGACCCGTCGAACAATGCACGAGAGACGAGGGCCACCAAATGGTCCTGGGTCATGCCACGTGGACTAGCCGTACGCCGGTATCGACTTTCGTGGTGATCCTGACATGCCACTGCCTGCGGGAGAGCAGTGGGATGATGGAGGTAAAACACTTGATCTTTTGATTTTCATTTTCATGATGTTTTTGTGTTTTTTCATGTACATGTCCTAATAAATGCTTATGTTGTGCAGATGTGGGACCTGTGAGACCCCTTGGCCTAGCTCCAAAGGCACGGAGGGAGGAGCAAGGCGCTACCGTCTTGGCCTTGGCTCCTGCAGGAGGCGACCAGATAGAGATCGTAATTCACAATCTGGAGGGATTACTGGCAGGAGTCCCAGATTACCAGGCGATCAAGGAGGTCCCCCTAGCTTCTTAGATCCATACAGTGGGTGTAGAACCCAAGATGCACTGCCTTTTGAGGCGGGTGGCCCGAGCGGTGGCATGCTATAGAGTGCATAACCCACCACAGTAGACACCTAGGCTTTATTTCCCATTGCTGTTTTGAGAGACATACGTCTCAGATGTACTGAGGACGTCGGATCTATTGAGACATGTGCACTTATTTTTGAGCGCCTTAGTGCGCCACACGATATATATATATAGAATATATAATATATATATATATATATATAATATAATATATATATATATATAATATATATTATAATATTATATATAATAATACATGGTGTTTTTATTGTGCGCCTTAGTTTGCCTAGCCTAATCTAGCCTAACTTAATTTACCCTAATCTAGGCTGACCTAATTTAGCTTAGCCTAGCCTAGCACAGACTAATCTAGCTTAGCATAGCATAATCTAGCCTAATCTTGGCTTATCTAGCCTAATCTAGCCTAGCCAATCCTAACCTAGCCTGATCTAACCTGCCCCAATCTAGCCTAACCTAGCATATCCTATCTTAATCTAGCCAAATCTAACCTAGCCTAATCTATCCTAGCCTAGCATAACCTTCTCTAGCCTAATCTACCTTATTCTAGCCTAATCTAGGCTAGCATAATCAAGCTTATCCTAACCTAAAATAGCACAACCTAACATAGCCTAGTCTAACCTAATCTATGCTAATCTAGTGTAGCGTAATCTACCTTAAGCTAGCCTACCCTACTCTAATCTAGCCTAGCCTACCCTAGCCTAACCTAGCCTAATCTTGTCTAGCCTAATCTAGACTAGCCTAGCCTACCATACCTTAGCGTAGCGTAGCCTACCCTAGGCTACCTATCATAGCCTACCTTAGCCTATCATACCATACCCTAGCCTACCATACCCTACCTAACCTAGCCTAACCTAACCTACCTAGCTTAACATGACCTAGCCTATCCTAGCATACCAAAGCTACCCTAACATAAACTAGCCTAGCCTAACCTACCTAGCTTAGCATAACCTAGCCTATCCTAGCATACCAAAGCTACCCTAACATAAACTAGCCTAGCCTACCTTATCGTCATCCTATCCTAGCCTACCTAACCCAAGCCTATCCCACCCTACCCTAGCCTAGCCTACCTTAGCCTAGCCTAGCCTACCCTAACCTACCCTAGCCTAGCCTATGCTAGCCTAGCCTACTCTAGCCTAGCCTAGCCTAGCCTAGCCTACTCTAGCCTATCCTACACTATCTTACCCACCCTACCCTAGCATATCCTACTATAGCGTAACCTATCCTAACCTAGTGCATCTTAACCTACCTAAGCCTAGCCTAGGCTCACCTATCCTACCCTAGCGATGCTTATCCTAGCTAGCCTAACCTACCCTACCCTACCCTGCCATAGCCTAGACCTGCATAGCCCAACCAACCCTATCCTACCATGGTCTACCCTACCCTACCCTAGCATACCTAGCTTACCTAACCTACCTAGCCACCCTAGCCCAACATACCCTAGCCCAACCTACCCAAGCCTAGCCTACCCTAACCTACCCTAGCCTACCTAGCCTACCCTGGCCTACTTGACCTAGCCTACCCTACTTTTCCTAACATAACCCAACCTATCCTATCCTACCTAACCTACCCTAGCATAGCCTATCGTAAAGCTAACCTAGCCAAAGTCAAACCTTTATCCCAACATAGCCTAGCCTACCCTACTATACCCTAGCCTACCCTAGCCTACACTAGCCTATCCTGCCCTATCCTACCATACAGTACCCTACACTAGTTAATCCTACCCTGACCTAGCCTAGCCTAGCCTAATTTATCCTAGCATAACCCAACATATCCTAACCTACATAAGCCTAGCCTACCCTCACCTATCCTACCCTACCCAAGCTTAGCCTAACTAGCCTACACTACCCTATCCTACCTTGGCCTACCCTACGCTACCCTACCCTACCCTACCATACACTAGCCTAGCCTACCCTAGCCTACCTAACCTACCCTAGCCTATGCTACTGTCGCCTAGCTTACCTAGCCCACCCTAGCCTAGCCTAATCTACCCTAATCTACCCTAATCTAATCTAGCCTAGCCTAATATAGCCTAATCTAGTCTAATTTAGCCTAGCCTAGCCTAATCTAGCCTAACCTAATTTACCCTAATCTAGGCTAACCTAATCTAGCCTAGCCTAGCCTAGCATTGCCTAATCTAGCTTAGCCTAGCCTAATCTAGCCTAATCTTGCATAATTTTGCCTAATCTAGACCACCCTAACCTAGCCTAACCTATCCTAACGTAGCTTGGTCTAACCTACCCCAATCTACCCTAATCTAGCATATCATATCTTAATCTAGCCAAATCTAACCTAACCTAATCTATCCTAGCCTAGCCTAGCCTAGTCTAGCCTAATATAGCTTAATCTAGCATAATATAGGCTAGCATAATCTAGCATATTCTAACCTAACTTAGCCTAGCCTAGCATAGCCTAATCTAGACTAATCTAGTGTAGAATAATCTACCCTGTGTTAGCCTAGCCTACTCTAATCTAAACTAGCCTAGCCTAGCCTTACCTATCCTAATCTATACAAGCCTACCCTAGCCTACCCTAGACTAGCCTACCACACCCTACCCTAGCCTACCCTAGCCTACCCTACCTTAGGCTACTTATCCTAGCCTACATTAGCCTATCGTACCCTATCTTAGCCTACCATACCATACCCTACCCAGCCTAGCCTAACCTACCTAGCCTAGCATAACCTAGCCTATCCTAGCCTACCTAGGCTACCCTAACATAACCTAGCCTAGCCTACCCTATCCTAAGCCTATCCTAGCCTACCTAACCCAAGCCTATTCCAACCTATTGTAGCCTAGCCTACCTTAGCCTAGCCTGGCCTAGCCTAACCTACCCTAGCCTAGCCTAGCCTACGCTAGCCTATCCTACACTAGCCTACCTACCCTACCCTAGCCTATCCTACCCTAGCCTAACCTATCCTAGCTTAGAGTATCTTAACCTACCTAAGCCTAGCCTAGCCTCACTTATCCTACCCTACCCAAGCTTAGCCTAGCTAGCCTAAGCTAGCCTACCCTACCCTACCATAGCCTAGCCCTGTATAGCCTAACCTACCCTAACCTACCATGGTCTACCCTACCCTACACTAGCATACCTAGCCTACCTAACCCTCGTAGCCCATCCTAGCCCAACATAGCCTAGCCCAACCTACCTGAGCCTAGCCTAGCCTAGCCTAGACTACTCTACCCTACCTGGCCTTGCCCTACCCTACTTAGCCTAGGATAACCTAACCTATCCTAGCATACCTAACCTACCCTAAAATAGCCTAGCCTAGCCTACCCTAGCCTACCCTATCCTAAGCCTAACCTAGCCTAAGTCAAAACTTTATACCACCCTAGCCTAGCCTAGCCTAGCCTAGCCTATCGTGCCCTATCCTACCCTACCCTACCCTACCCTAGCCAATCCTACCCTAACCTAGCTTAGCCTAGCCTAGCCTAATCTATCCTAGCCTGGCATAGCATATCCTAGCTTACCTACCCCTAGCCTAGCCTCGCCTATCCTACCCTACGCAAGCTTAGCCTAACTAGCCTACACTACCCTACCCTACAATACCAAAGCCTAGCCTAGCCTAGTCTAGCATACCCTACCTTGGCCTAACCTACCGTACCCTAGCCTACCCTAGCCTACCCTAGCCTACGTAACCTACCCTAGCCTATTCTAACCTACCCTAGCTTACCTAGCGCCTAGCCTAACCTAGCCTACACTACCCTAGCCTACTCTATCATACCCTACCCTAGCATATCCTACCCTACCCTAGCATAGCTTACCCTTACCAAGCCTCTCTACACTACCCTAGCCTACCCTAGCCTATGTTAACCTACACTAGCCCAGCCTAATGTACCTAACCGAGCCTAGCCTAACTTAGCCTAGCCTACCCTACCCTACCCTAACCAAACCTAACCTAACCTAACCTACCATACCCTAGGCTAGCCAAGCCCACCTATCCTAGCTAAGTCTACCTCGCCTAGCCAAGCCTACCTAGCCTACCCTAGCCTACCCTAGGCTAGCATACATGTCGTACCTAATCTACCCTACCCTAGCCTACCCTAGCCTACCCTACCTAGCCTACCTTGCCCTACACTAAGCTACCCTATCCTAGCATACCCTAATAACCTTGCATAACCTAGCCTACCCTAACATAACCTTGCCTAGCCTACCCTACCCTACCCTATCTCAAGCCTACCCTATTCTATCCTACCGTAGCCTACCCTATCCTACCTTAGCCTAGCCTACCCTAGCCTAACCTTAAGTAGCTTATCATAAACTAGCCAAACATAACTTTATCCTAAACTAGATTATCCAACGTAGCCTAACACATGCCTATTCTAGCCTAAACTAGTTGAGCCTAACCTAACATAGCCTATCTTATCCTAGCCTATCCTATCTTAGCCTAGCCTAACCTAGCCTAGCCTAACTTAAACTAACCCGGACTAGCATGCCCTAAACTAGCTTAGCCAAGTTTGACATGCACTAGCATGACCTAAGCTTTCCTAGCCTAAACTAGCTTGGCCTAACCTAGCCTAGCTTAGCTTAAACTAGACTAACCTATCCTAGTCTTGCTAGAGTAGCCTACTCAAGTGTAGTCTAAGGTAATCTAACTTGCCCTAGCCTTGCCTATCCTATCCCACCCCATTCTAGCCTAACCTACTATCATAACCCTCTACACTATAAACAATACAAAAAAAAAAAATTATTTTAATCCATTAACCTAAACGGTAACTCCTTTCTTCTCGAGGCGAATGATGGTAAAGTTATTAATGATCCAAGTCGGTTTACATATTGGCGGAAACGTATAAAGGTTGGTGTTCTTGGTTCATTATTGTCTCAACACACAATACATAAATGCATCTGTAATTCCTAAGTTTTGGCGGCATTACCTAATGGCAATGAGCTGGACAACTGTCTCCTCGATCTACATTCTCGATCCGCTTCGCTGATTTTTTTGGTTTGGTAGCTGTGGGATTAAATGCCATAGCTCTACCGCAGCCTCCTCGGGATTTCCACAGAGAATAGATGGCTAGGATGGAGTCTGATGATTGAACGGTGTGTATTGAGTTGCCTCGATAGCAGGGGTACTTAGGGTTTCATTCATTCATTCCTGTGTCATTTGCAATGCTGCTCCCTCCAGTTCGCAGAGAAGCTTCTTCTTCCGGTGTCACCTCCATACCACGGTACCAATGGCTTGGTCTTAGTCTGGTTCACCCCGTCAGCGTCTTCTGTTGCGTTGCCGTCATGGACTCTGTTGAAGGTGGAGCCATTACTGACTTCCACTTTGAGCTTCCATCCGGCCGTCATGTAATACTCTTCTCCCTTAACACATTTACTGTACTGGTTTTCTTTTCCATCATAATTTGTAACTATGACTAATTGCCCAATTCGAATACTGGCTTGGAACAGGGATACAGTCCATCGAGACCCGCGGCGGCAAGGGGTTTATAGAGTTTATCCCGCCAACATTCATCTTACAGGTAAGTGCTCCTACACCTCGTAGGGATTTATTAGTTGCTCCCATCTCTGAGTCATGCTTATCGTTGTTCTTTTCCCGTCAGGGGTATTGTCGATTACTGTTTGAGGCTTGGCGTGAATGATTTTTTTCTCGGACAAGGAATCTCTTCTTATTCGATGTTTGACCTCTGCCCTGGAGGGTTAACCCAATGATGCTGAATGGCGTTTTAATGCAGTTTGTTCTGATTAGATATAATTTATATATGCCTTTTTGATTACGGCTACCCGAATCCTCTGGAACTGTCCGAGGTATTCCTTTAGCTATGGAATCGAGTTCAGTACTCAATTAGACCCTGTCTGCTATTGTATTTACACGGGTCTGTAATGATTTGGTATCATTTGGTTACAGTTTATTCGTTTATGGGTTCAAGGTTTGACCCGAGTTGTCCGAACATGTTATCATATTATCACTATACTTAATACATTTGCATTTGATGTTACATGTTAATGTTCTGTTGGTAATGCGGTATTGCTCTCATACGAGCCACCGGTTTTCTTCATGATTATGTATATATGTTTATTTGATATTTATGAAAATGCTCTGTTGATAATTCGAAGACGGTCTTGCTCTTACATGAGCCACCGACTTTTCTCATGATTAGGTTTTATATGATTATTAAACGCACAGGTCATAATTTCCTATATTTATTCCCTCTGTTTCATCATTTAATGACCCTCTTAACAGAGTATGCTCATATACTTCAATGTTTTAATCAATTCTTGTCACATCGCAATATTCGTTTCTGCTCTTGAGTTCCATACCAGTTCGTATCCTTCTGTGTATTCTGCCAGTCCACTTATTCATAGTGTTGATGTGGTCAATCGGTTATCATGGCAGAGTTTAAATTGTGAATTGGTTATAGTAATTGTTCTTACGGCTGACATATATAATTTTTGACCCCGATAGGGTTTGTGAGGAAATCTCCGACATGGGTGTACATATTACAGTGTACAGTACTTAGCATTCTACCTGAGAGTAGAATGTTTCTAATAATACTTCTTTAGACTCTATACTTGCAATGCAAATCATTCTTGTTACACTGTTGTGCATTCTTTCGTTCAGTATTCGTATCGCTTATACAAAATATAAGTTATTACTCCCTGAGTCATCTTTACAGAGTGTAAATTTCTATTTCCTGAGTTATTTATGTGGTACGGTTATAAGCAGTTATGTTCCTGTTTTCGCACTTAATAAATGACAGTTAGGAACAGTTTTCTTTCTATTCTTGCATCTGATAAATTTACTGTTTCTCTCATTGTATACAATTGAATTGTCAGAGTTTTTGGTACTGTATAAATGTTTAGTTTCTCAGTTCTCTGGTTTTCACATAGATGAACAGATGCACTATTCATTACCAGTTTCACTTCAGTAATGCATTAACTTTATAAATCACAACCTAATAATAACCTTCCAGAAATTATAATCAAATTCTCAGAAATACAGAATAATATCTAACCTTTCAGGATTTATGGAAAAATTCCCAGTAATACTGAGTAACATCTGTACTTACCTGTGTTTTCCCATTCTCTATTCTCTGCACTTCTCCAGAATGGAGAAGATTATTTAATGCTTGTTATCCTCCCAACCACTAGATCAGTCATCTGAACTGAATCTCTCCCCGAAGCTCACTTGCCAGCCACAACCCTCAGCAATATAAAGCACACTTGTGCCTGTGCTATCTGGTCCTCACCAAACGTAGCACTGTTCTCTTCTGCTTCAGTTCCCTCCTCTTTCTTCCTGTTTGTTCTTCTAACAACCCGGGTCTTTTCCTCTTTCCCCTTTTCTATGGGAAAGGGAAAAACAGTTAGGGTTTCCCCTAGTCTGCTGGCAATTGTTTCTTTTATTTTTATGCAAGAAAAGAAAAATAACTTTTCACATAAAGTTATTGTATATATATATATATTATGCAATTCATATTATTCAATTTTTCGAACAATTAATATTTTCATCTTTTTTTTTTAAGAAAATAATAATCTATGTTTTGTATTCACCTATAACGGTAAATAAAACAATTTATTTACGTAAAAAGTTTGGTCGTTACATCTCCTCCCCCTGAGATTGGATACCGTCTCGGTGTCTCACAGACCCGAACAGATCTGGATAGGTCCTCCTCATTAATTCTTCATCTTCCCAAGTGGCCTCTTCGGGCCCAAAATTTCGCCATTGAACCTTAACTTGGGTAATAACTCGTTTGCGCAGCTTCACTTCTCTCCGGTCGAGAATGCTCAGTAGTTCGACCAGAACCTCTCCTTCCGGTTCGACCTGCAATACACAATTCCTTGAATTAGTTTTTCTTTCATATGTAATTCTTGCTGAATTTTATCATAACAATAACCCACATGTATCTCCTACCATCGGATTACATGCTTAGGGTCATACACATATTTCTTTAGGACTGAAACATGAAACACGTTGTGGATTCGGATGTGACTTGGCAGGGCCAGTTGGTAAGCCAATGGTCCGATCCTTGCTAAAATTTGAAAGGGTCCACAATATCGGGGTGCCAATTTAGCGCACCCACTCCACTGCAAGGTACTTCTTTTGGCCTGAATTCGAATATACACATGGTCCCCAACCTGAAATTCTTTAAATCTTCTTTTCCGATCGGCGAAGTTCTTTTGTCAATCTTGAGCAGCTTTCAAATTAACACACACCCTTTTTACCATATCTTCCATTTCCTTCAGCATCTCGGGCCCTAGACTTAGTTTATCTTCCGGCCCTCCCCAGCTGGAGGGTGTACGACATTTTCGTCCGTACATGACTTCAAATGGGCTCATTTGCGTTGAGGTATGATATCTGTTATTATACGCGAACTCCATCAAATGTAAATAATCTTCCCACCTTGTGGGTTGTTGCATGACGTAAGCCCTTAACATATCCTCTACCATTTGATTCACTCGTTCTGTCTGCCCATCAGTTTGCGGATGGTATACTGTACTGAAATTCAGTTGAGTTCCTAATTCAGCAAATAATGTTTTCCGAAATGCTGATGTAAATTTCACATCACGATCGAAAATTATTGTTTTTGGAAGTCCATGTAGTTTGAACACATTCTGCATAAAAATATGAGCGATTTGTGCAGCTCTATATGTAGATTGTACAGGTATGAAATGTGCAGCCTTACTCAGTTTGTCTACCACCACCAAAATGGAGTCATTATTCCTCTTTGTTCTAGGTAATCCTGTAATAAAATCGATGGAGATGATTTCCCATTTCCATTCTGGAATTGGCAGTGGTTGTAACAATCCTGCTGGATGCTGATGTTCTGCTTTAATCTGCTGACACTCTAAGAACTGTGCTAGGTACTCGACAATGCTTTTCTTCATTCCTGGCCAGAAATATTCTTTCCGGATTGTTGTTATCATCTTTTGATAACCCGGATGACCCGCGTAATGGCTGACATGAAATTCATCCATAATCAGATTTTTAATTCTGCTTTGATTAGGCACATACAATCTTTGCTTGAAATAGATCAATCCAACGTTATCTAATTCATATTCTTGTTGGTTGTCCTCTCTAACAGATTGCTGTATTTGCAGTTTTAACCGCTAATATTCAATATCTTGGTCTGCAACTTCCTTCATAATTTCCAGAAAGGGACTTTTCCACCCACTAATAGAAACTTCATACAAATTTTGTATTTTCCAGCTCAAGGCATCTGCCACCCTATTTTCCTTCCCTTGCATATGTTTTATATCGAAGTCAAAGCCACTTAGAAATTCCACCCACCGTGCTTGCCTAGCGTTTAAGGTAGACTGGTTGAAATAGTTAGTCAAACTGTGATGGTCGATGAGCAGCAAGAATTTCCTGCCCATGAGATAATGCCGCCACATCTTTAAGGCATGTATAACGGTAGCTAACTCTAAGTCATAAGCAGAATATTTCTGCTCATGTTCTTTTAATTTTCGAGACTCATAAGCAATTACCCTGCCTTCTTGCATCGAGACCCCTCCCAATCCTTCTTTACTAGCATCCGTACATACTACGTAATCCTTATTAGGATCTGCTATACTTAGAATAGGTGTTGTGGTGAGCAGATGTTTCAATTGCTCGAAACTTTTCTGGCAGTTTGGGGTCCAATGAAACAATTTTCCTTTCTTCTACAGTGAGGTAATGGGAAATGCCACTTTAGAGAAACCTTCCACAAATCTCCTATAATACCCAGCTAATCCCATGAAAGATCGGATGTCTGCTACATCTTTTGGAACAGGCCATTCCATTATGGCTTTTATCTTTTCCGGATCCACTGCAATTCCATCCTTTGTGACCACGTGACCCAAATACTGAATTTCTTCTTTGAAGAAGTCACACTTACTAAACTTAGCGTACAGCTGATGTTCTCGAAGGGTCTATAATACCATTTAGAGATTTTCATAATGTTATCCGATGGTGCGTGAATAAATTAATATATCATCAATAAATATCAGCACGAATTGGTCCAAATACGGATGGAAAATGTTGTTCATTAAACACATGAAGGTTGTCGGGGCGTTGGTGAGCCCAAACGGCAAGACCACAAATTCATAGTGTCCATACCTTGTTCTAAAAGTTGTTTTTGCAATGTCTTCATTTTTAATTCTGATCTGGTGGTAACCAGATCGTAAATCGATCTTAGAAAACACTGTTGCGCCTTTTACTTGATCGAACAATTCATTGATCCACGGTAGAGGATACTTATTTTTGATGGTCAACTTATTCAATTGTCTGTAATCGATGCACATCCGGAGGGTGTCGTCTTTCTTCTTGACAAATAATACTGGGGCTCCCCATGGAGACACGCTAGGACAGATGTAATCCTTGTCTAGTAACTCTTGTAACTGCATTTTTAATTTTGTCAACTCAGGTACACTCATTCTGTAGGGTGCTCGTGATATTGGTGCGGCCCATGGTACCAACTCAATAGTAAAATCTATGTATCTTCGCGGTGGTAATCCAGGAATCTCCTCCGGAAACACATCTGTAAATTCTTGTATTATAGGAATATTATCTAAAGAGGCTGATTTATCCTTAGGATTTGCATAACCCACTTGGATGGCGTACACCTGACAACCTTTCCATACACATTTTACCAATTGGTTTGCAGTTATCAGTCGAACCTGCACTGGTCGCTTAATTCCCTGCATTTCTTTTCTGTTTCCTTGTTGATCTCTGTAATAAATAATTTTGGTTTTGCAATCAACTAATGACCAATGTTTCTCCAACCAGTCCATATCGATTAGAATATCATAGGAACCGAGAGGGAGTATGTTCAGGTCAGCTATTATTGGCTGGTCTGCTATAGTAAAACAAAAATCGTTGATCTTGGCTGTTACCCGTCGCTTGGCTCCGGTAGCTAATTGCACTAGCCATGGGTTTGTAAATTTAACAGATTGTAAACTACAACGTTCCACTACTTTTGGGTTCACATAGCTTAGTGTGGCCCCGAGATCAATTAAAACAGATATGGTAAGGTTTGAGATTTTACCTTCGAACTCGACCATGGTTGGCTGATATTCCGCCTGTCGGTCTTCCAAAGCCGCATTGATTTTGGGTACACTTCGACCAACTTCGCCAACTATTGAGGCTTCGTGAATTTGGGATAACTGTTCATTCCCTTTTCACTGTGGGCAATTTTTAATGTAGTGGGGTCCCCCACAACCCCAGCACTGCACCGGGGGCCTTGTTGTCCCTTCATTGTCCAATCTGATTTGTTGTTCGCTGGCTTTAGACTCATTTGCAGTTCTAAACTTAGATGCAGTTCTTGCTGCAAATCTGTTGTTTGTTCGTTTGCCATTTCCTTTATTTCCATTGCTGCGATTTCCTTTGTTGTTTTCAACTGCCTTAAAACCCTTCTTCTCATTCCATTTCCTGCTAGCAGTTTCCCTTTTCTGTTTACCTTGCTGATAGCAGATTCTAGCCTTGCGGATTACTTCATCCATTGATTTTGGATTGTCAAATTCAATCCTCTCCCGCATATATGGGGGTAAACTGCTAACGAATCGCTACACTTTCGCTTTTTCCTCTCTTATATATGGCACGTAGCAGAGTACGGAAGTAAAACGGGTGATGAATTCATCCATAGTCTACTGCCCCAATCGTAGATCATGGAATTCTCTGGCTTTTTCATCATAGAAGCGCTCGGTTAAATACCTCTCTTTAAAGAACCTTTGAAAATTGTCCCATGTTATATTTTTCTCGGTGACCCGTTTTACGTTCTTCACCTCCTCCCACCATAAGGTGGCCTTTCCTTGTAATTCAAAAATAGCTAGTCATGCTTTAAGATTGTGGTCGTATTCATAAAGCTGAAAATACTTGTTCATATTGATTAACCATGCTTCATCTGCTTCTTCTTGTTCTCTGTCAAAATATGGTGGTTTAATCTTGCGGAATTCCCCTTGTAATTCTACCCTTTGTCTTTTCGAGGTTTGTTGTTCAAACGCATTATCGGAGTGTTCCTCCTGCTCCTCCGATCCTTCGGGGGGGTATGTGATGGTTCTGCTCTTCAGACATTTTTTGCTGTTCCGCACTAGGATTGACTGGTAGTTGATTTTGTCTGTCGGACAAACTTTTCAAAATTCTTTCTTGTTCCATCGTTAATCGGGCATTATCTTCTCGTAGTCGAGCCATCTTATTCTTTAGCTCCTGTACCGTCTCCAGAATTGCTTGATTTATGATTCTAGCTTCTTCTCCAAGTTGTACCCACAATTCTGGGTCATTTTCTGAGCCAGGAACGCCCTGTCCCATTACAGGTCGTCGCGGTGTATTATCTGCCCTCCTCATGTCTTTTGTTCTAAGAATCTGATCCTGTAAAAAAAAAACATTCAAGGGTAATAATGAAATGACTATTTGTTTATCCACTTACTACAGTGTCCACTCATTATTGTCTTACCCAGAGGCCACAGTGCTGTAACTTGGCTCTGATACCATATGTCATAACCCTCTACACTATAAACAATACAAAAAAAAAAAAAAAAAAAATTAATCCATTAACCTAAACGGTAACTCCTTTCTTCTCGAGGCGAATGATGGTAAAGTTATTAATGATCCAAGTCGGTTTACATATTGGTGGAAACGTATAAAGGTTGGTGTTCTTGGTTCATTATTGTCTCAACACACAATACATAAATGCATCCGTAATTCCTAAGTTTTGGCGGCATTAGCTAATGGCTCTGAGCTGGACAGTTGTCTCCTCGATCTACATTCTCGATCCACTTCGCTGATTTTTTTGGTTTGGTAGCTGTGGGATTAAATACCACAGCTCTACCGCAGCCTCCTTGGGATTTCCACAGAGAATAGACGGCTAGGATAGAGTCTGATGATTGAACGGTGTGTATTGCGTTGCCTCGATAGCAGGGATACTTAGGGTTTCATTCATTCATTCCTGTGTCATTTGCAACGCTGCTCCCTCCAGTTCGTGGAGCAGCTTCTTCTTCCGATGTCGCCTCCATACCACGGTACCAATGGCTTGGTCTTAGTCTGGTTCACCCCGTCAGCGTCTTCTATTACGTTGCCGTCATGGACTCTGTTGAAGGTGGAGCCATTACTGACTTCCACTTTGAGCTTCCATCTGGCCGTCATGTAATACTCTTCTCCCTTAACACATTTACTGTACTAGTTTTCTTTTCCATCATAATTTGTAACTGTGACTAATTGCCCAATTCGAATACTGGCTTGAAACAGGGATACAGTCCATCGAGACCCGTGGCGGCAAGGGGGCTACAGAGTTTCTGCCGCCAATGTTCATCTTACAGGTAAGTGCTCCTACACCCCGTAGGGATTTATTAGTTGCTCCCATCTCTGAGTCATGCTTATCGTTGTTCTTTTCCTGTCAGGGGTATTGTCGATTACTATTTGAGGCTTGGCGTGAATGATTTTTTTCTCGGACAGGGCATCTCTTCTTATTCGATGTTTGACCTCTGCCCTGGAGGGTTAACCCAATGATGCCGAATGGTGTTTTAATGCAGTTTGTTCTGATTAGATATACTTTATATATGCCTTTTTGATTACGGCTACCTGAATCCTGTGGAACTGTCTGAGGAATTTCTTTAGCTATGGAATCGAGTTCAGTACTCGATTAGACCCTGTCTGCTATTGTATTTACACGGGTCTATAATGATTTGGTATCATTTGGTTACAGTTTATTCGTTTATGGGTTCAAGGTTTGACCCGAGTTGTCCGAACATGTTATCATATTATCACTGTACTTAATATATTTGCATTTGATGTTACATGTTAATGTTCTGTTGGTAATGCGGTATTGCTCTCATACGAGCCACCGGTTTTCTTCATGAGTATGTATATATGTTTATTTGATATTTATGAAAATGCTCTGTTGATAATTCGAAGACGGTCTTTCTCCTACATGAGCCACCGACTTTTCTCATGATTAGGTTTTATATGATTATTAAACGCACAGGTCATAATTTCCTATATTTATTCCCTCTGTTTCATCGTTTAATGACCCTCTTAACAGAGTATGCTCATATACTTCAATGTTTTAATCAATTCTTATCATGTCGCAATATTCGTTTCTACTCTTGAGTTCCATACCAGTTCGTATCCTTCTGTGTATTCCGCCACTCCACTTATTCATAGTGTTGATGTGGTCGGTCAGTTATCATGGCAGAGTTTAAATTGTGAATTGGTTATAGTAATTGTTCTTACGGCTGACATATATAATTGTTGACCCCGATAGGGTTTGTGAGGAAATCTCTGACATGGGTGTACATATTACAGTGTACAGTACTTAGCATTCTAGCTTAGAGTAGAATGTTTCTAATAATACTTCTTTAGACTCTATACTTGCAATGCAAATCATTCTTGTTACACTGATGTGCATTCTTTCGTTCAGTATTCGTATCACTTATACAGAATATAAGTTATTACTCCCTGAGTCATCTTTACAGAGTGTAAATTTCTATTTCCTGAGTTATTTATGTGGTACGGTTATAAGCAGTTATGTTCCTATTTTCGCAGTTAATAAATGACAGTTAGGAACAGTTCTCTTTCTATTCTTGGATTTGATAAATTTACTGTTTCTCTCATTGTATACAATTGAATTGTCAGAGTTTCTGGTACTGTATAAACATTTAGTTTCTCAGTTCTCTGGTTTTCACATAGATGAACAGATGCACTATTCATTACCAGTTTCACTTCAGTAATGCATTAACTTTCTAAATCACAATCTAATAATAACCTTCCGGAAATTATAATGAAATTCTCAGAAATACATAATAATATCTAACCTTTCAGGATTTATGAAAAAATTCCCAGTAATACTGAGTAACATCTGTACTTACCTGTGTTTTCTGGTTCTCTATTCTCTACGCTTCTCCAGAATGGAGAAGATTATTTAATGCTTGTTATCCTCCCAACCACGAGATCAGTCATCCGAAAGATTATTTAATGCTTGTTATCCTCCCAACCACGAGATCAGTCATCCGAACTGAATCTCTCCCCCAAGCTCACTTGCCGTCCACAACCCTCAGCAATATAAAGCACACTTGTGCCTGTGCTATCTGGTCCTCACCAGACTGTTCTCTTCTGCTTCAGTGCCCTCCTCTTTCTTCCCGTTTGTTCTTCTAACAACGCGGGTCTTTTCCTCTTTCCCCTTTTCTATGGGAAAGGGAAAAACAGTTAGGGTTTCCCCTAGTGTGCTGGCAACTGTTTCTTTTATTTGTACGCAAGAAAAGAAAAATAACTTTTTCACATAAAGTTATTGTATATATATATTATGCAATCCATATTATTCAATTTTTTGAACAATTAATATTTTCATCTTTTTTTTTAAGAAAATAATAATCTATGTTTTGTATTCACCTATAATGGTAAATAAAACAATTTATTTACATAAAAAGTTTGGTCGTTACACCTACACTAAACTAGCCATGCCTAGACATTAAGTCTCAATGTATATTATAAATATACATCCTACACAAAAGTAAAGGAACTTCACATAAAAAAGCAGCGAACATAAGTACTGGATTTTTTATAAAAGTTACAAAATACAAATTTATGTTTATTGAAAACATATTTTACATAACATAAATTCTATAATAAAATAAATTTCAAAATACAATAAAAACATATATAAAAAAATTGTTCCAATAAGTAATTAAATAATAAATTGATAAAAAAAGCACTTTGAAAAGATAAAATCACTAATATAAAATACATATATTATATTATTAAAAAATAAAAAAATAAAAAAATTATATAAAATATATTAATGCTGAAGAAACTATAAAATGACTATTTACTTTAACGAAAGCACACAAATATTATAAATTTTATAGGGTATTCAACATATTTTCATCATAAAAATACAATCATTTAGATGTAATAAAATTTGGCTCACTTAAATTAATAAAAAAACATACAGTAAAATAAATTAACCACTCTGTATATCACTCTAAAAACAACGGAATTAGACGTGAAAAAAACGCTTATCGATTTTACTTCTTAAAAAATTATCTGTGAAAACAACGGAATTAGAGGTGAAAACACGCTTATCGATTTTACTTTGAAAAAAAAAAAAATTCCATATCTAATGGAAGCAAAACAGGTTAACCTGTTGAAGCAACAGCTTAAAGGAAATTCTATAGGCATGCGGCTTCAACTTTAGAAATTGAAAATATATTTCAAAGAATATTAGGTGTAGGCCAGGCATCAACTTTATAAACTCCCTGTTTATTAAACTCAAACTCAAATCATCATAGTCCTGAGCTTGCCTTGCGCCGACAACTCCATCCTCGGCTTCTTGACGGAAATGTCGCAGCCCGTGGGTACCCATACCAGTGGGAGTTTCGTTGGCCTTAGACGGGGACCTAAAAGCTGCCACAGACGCTGGCGATTCATCAGGGAGCCATGTGGACGTTTTCAAGGCGCCCGTGACGCGCAGGAGGATGGTTGCAATGGCGTGCATATAGCTGGCTTGCGCGATGGTCTACGATGGACTGAACCTCAACGTGGGAAATCTTGTTACCCATTTATATCTGAGCGTTTTCCTTAACGGAATTGCAGAGTTGCCTGCATATTCTCTGAAGGCCATTATGGTTCACAAGTTCGAAAGGAGGGCGATGCTCATGTTCTTGAAAAACCGGGGAGCGGGGGTGAGCCGGGAAGTTGTGAATCGCCTGAAGCGGGGATGTATCACTTGGATGCGCTTTCTTCAGAACGAAGAGGCAATACAAGGCGGAGGAAGAGGCAATACCAGGCGGAGGGAGTCGAGACGAGAGCAACCGTACGCCTAAGGAATAGAAGTAGAAGGCCGACATGCCTACTGGACCTCTTCTGGAGGGACCCACGGGCTCCGTCGCCAAAATAGAGGAAGATAAACCTAAGCCACTGGATGATAGGCCGGTCATTAGACAGAGTATCAAATAAACCCAGAAATTAGGCGACATTGCCGTCACGAAGCCGACGATGTTGCGCGCGCAAGCCAAGCTCATTGTTAGGCCAGATGAATTCATTGAAATCAGCGAGAGGCATATTAAACCTCCGCAAATTAAAAAAATATTAATTAAATAAAGAAATAATATGCCTCGGTTAATTCCTAAAAAGAGGCAGATGGATTAAGCTGACAATAAAAGTAATACAGAATATTAATTTACACAATAGATGAATTAGATGACTTAAAAGCCAGAGGAAATCCCTTATTAATCCAAAAATGGCAAAACTAGTCGCATCCAGCTTAACCTGTTGAAAGAGAAGCTAGGTCCATACATACGTGTAACTCGATTTCATTTTGTGAATCCTGTAGCCATCAGCATTTCTATAGTGAATCCTGTGAATCCCAACATATGATTATCTACATCTAAAATGTTTTCAATCAAAATATTATACACTAAATATAGATAAGCATTAAGAGATTAAAATCGCTGACCTATTTGCAAAGAAATCAAGAGCTTCTCAGAAAACCAAAGGGCAAAAAAAGAAGTGATCGATAACCGTTGAACTCCTCTACCGGAAGATCTCGCTGCCTCCCATCTGCTCCACCTGAAGCCCGGGCTACGTACAGTAACATGCCCAACAAACATAGATGGAGGAAGGGGTTATACAATCAAATAAAAGTTATACACTAAATTTGACATAAGCATGAAGAGACTAAAATTGCTGAACTATTTCCAAAGAAATCCAGGGTTTGTCAGAAAATAAAAGGGAAGAAAGAGAAGTGATCAATCATTGAACTTCTCCACTGACGATCTGGTTGCCGTTGCGGGTTGCATCCGATCATGAAGAGATTAAATTTCTGAATTATTTATGAAGAAATGAATGGCTTCTGAAAAAAACGAAAGACAAAAAGAAAAGTGATCATTAACTATTGAACTTCTCCACCCTTGAAATCAATAGCTTCTCAGAAAATCAAAAGTCAAAAAGAAAAGTGATCATTAACCATTGAACATCTCCGTCGGAAAGGATTGATGTGGTTGCCTCCGATCTGCTACACTGTAAGTCTAGTCGACATAGAAGCAGGCTACCTACAATAACAGACAACCAGGAAAGCATGCCAAACAAAACAAATATAGAGGAATAGTTAAGGTTACAAATAATTAAACAATACATAGATGGAGAAAGAGGTTAGGTTATAAATCATGTAAGAGTTTATATATATATATATATTATTCCGCGTCCTTTCAATGGATATCGGATTTAATTACTCACATCCAAAACCAGACTTCTTGCATGCTTTTCTGCCAATTGGATAGTATTGCAACGGTCCAATATTGATTTTTTACTTTAATTTTATTCTCATGCTTTGTCAATTTGTTTTGAATTTAATGATCTTTTGCTTTTCTCAATGTGTCAATTGGTCAGTTATAGATTCTCAGGTTTTTTTAAATTTGTTTTTTATTTTGATGATTTTTATTCTCATGTTTTGTCAATTTGTTTTGAATTTAATGCTCTTTTAATTTTTGCTTTTAAAAAAAAACTAAATGATTTATTATTCATTTATTTATGATGATTTTTAATGTTTTCTTGAAAAACATATAATCTATTACTAATTTACTATCACTAATTTATTCATATTTGTTTTTAAATTTAATTATATCATATATATTATTTTGTTTCTTGGTTTAATTGTACTAAGTTACAATAAATAATTTTATTTTTTTTATTTAATTATTTTTATATCTATTAACTCTAATTTGTGTTCATTATTTTTAAATTACATTGCATTTTCTCATTTTATTTAGTGTTTATTTTTTTCAATATTTAGTACAATTATTATATCTTACAAATTTTATTAGATATTATTATTTATTTATTTATTAAAAATGAACACATATAAAATTATGTATATGTTTATGTTTTGCTCAAAATCATATATTATTAAGGACATCTACATGTAACATGGAAAATCTAGTTTAAAATATATAGTGAGCTCCTAATATAGTAATGTTTGAGTGTACATTTTTGTTTTATTTTTTTAACTTATAATGTTTTAAAATTGTGAAATATACTTAACATCATGAAAATGCATATATATATATATATATATATATATATATATATATATATATATATATATATATATAATAAATATGGATTTTGATGTTTATATTTTTCTCAAAAACATATGATATTAAGTCTGTCTACATGTAACATGGAAGATTTAGTTTATAAAATACGGTGGGCTCCTATATAGCAGTGTATGAGTGTACATTTCTATTTTAATTTTTTCACTGATAATGTTTAAAAATTGGGAAATAGTAACATCATAAAAATGCAAATGTTTGCCACATTTATGCTAGGCTTCCATGCATTTATATTTTTATTCTTTTATGCAATATCTATTTTTCTTTTGCAAAATTAAAGTTATTTTTTTTGGTATTATATGCATTGTTTTTGTTTACATGAATTTATAATAAAAACTCATAACTAATTAGTTATAAATGTGTTCGGGTATTTTTTTTAATATATACTTCTTTGCTTATATAATTTTAGGGTACCCACTATGGTACTGCAATTGTCATCTATGACAAAGATTTATAGATTTTATTTGTAATATATCATGGTATTTTAAATTTTTTCTTTTAAGAGTGTGAAATTTATAATTAAAAAAGTGTAATAATCTAGTATTAAGATGTGACTTGTTTGTTATGTATGTATGTATATATATATATTATATATATATATATATATATATATATATATATATATATATATATATATATATATATATATATATATATAATTTTGTGCCCATGCTAATGTAACTAAGGATTATATTAATGATTGTTTGATAGTGATGTTAGTAAATAATTTTGTATAATGTCACTATTACCAGGATAGAACATGTGGGTTAGTTTTGAATTTATCTTACTAAAAAACTTCCATCTGTAGCTAAATTGATGCATTTGATAGATTGATATTTATTTACTTGCCATCCATTGAAATTGAAATTACTCTTGTGAGGTCATTATGAAATCATAGTAGATTGGTCTAAATTCTGCATTTTTTATGTTGTGAAATATTTATAGGTCAATTTAGCCATTGTATTTACATGGGCTTGGTATCCACAATTTTATAGTAGTTATAATTGAAAGGAGGGAATTATCCATTGTATTGGGGTGGGCTTAGTATCTGCAGTTTTGTAGTGGTTAACATTCAAGGGAGGGAAGTTCTATGATGGGTCAATCTATGCCTCATATCAAGAAAAGCATCAAGAGAGATTTAGAAATATTTGTCTCTATTTAACCACATTGTAACATATGAGCCTTCAATCTACATTGATATGCAATTGTATTCAACTTTCCTAATGATGCTTATATAGGAAACTAAGCACAAATGGGTTAAAATATCCAAATTATCTAGATGTGGGGAGTTTACTACTAAAAATTAGGAAAGAAAAAATAAAAACACATAAAGAAGCATTTTATTAAAATAAAGAACATTGTTCTAGCTACATTGCATGGACCAATCTACCCTTTTACAAAATCAGGTCTAAATTTATACCCTTTTTAGTTACAATACCATGGGTAACTACCATGAGAAGATACCATCGGTAATTACCATGGGGAGATACCATGGGTGGATGTGACTTTCCATTTAGATTATTCCTCCATCCTTAGGAAGAAATGGTCCCCATTGCGTAATTTCCCTCATGATAATATTTTGTTGAACATGAGCCAATGAAGAGAAGGGCTTTATGCAGTTGACCCATAACAGCAAGTTTGTGGATGGCCCATAATCATGATGAAAGAAGACCCAAGGATAGAGATACATTGTAATGATTGTGAGCCAATTATGATACTGACAATGTGTGGCCTAGGAAATGGACTTCGATGGAAAGGTTTTCATGTTGTTGACCCATAACCGTGGGTTTGTGAATGACCTATAGCAATGATGGATGGATATTTGATGATAGAAATACCGTATAATGCTTGTGGTCCAACTCTAATGTTGACAATATACAACCAAGCAAATGGACTTTAGTGACAAGGTTTTTGTGTGGTTGACCCCTAACTATGATGATATAGTTCACTTTCTAGTCTTCCTCGTAGAAATCTCTATGTGCAAAGGCTTCCGCCTAGTTCTAAAGTTTCAGATTTTTGATTCCCATTGTTGTGATTTGATAGTCCCACCATGGCACTACCTTGCCATTAGAAGGGATATGTGTTGGAAATAATACTGAGAGGGTGGGGCGATGAATCAATATTATCAAATCAATAAAACGTTTTCATTTCCATACTTAGATACATATACGCTACTTCAATTAAGGTAACTCGTGTGTATATGCATCTGTGTCTAATGCAACTAGCGTATATCCAGAATACTTATGATTCAATTAATCCATTAAATATCGGTCTTTAGTTAGTGCATCAGAACTTCTTTAACCATATGCATAGTAAGGAGGTGCAGTAAAACAGGAATAGATCATCACACACAAGAAGCACGCATGAACACCATCATATAAGGTGGAAACCCAATGTGGGTGAAATCCACCTGCTCCAAGTTGTCTCTATCTTCTTTTAATAAGAAACTTCTTTTACAATATTTTTGTATTGGTGCAGTCTTATACAAGTACGCAGGCTTCTACCTCCAGAAGGCTACAACCTTCTCTCGTTCTCTAGACTCTCCTAGAAGGGAGCTACAACCCCCTTAGCTATTGTACTAGCCGATCCACTTACTAGTATGTAGGTGCTAGCCTACTGAAATGCTCCAACCTTTACTCATTCTCCAGCTGCTACTGGAAGGGAGCTACCACCCCCTTTGCTCTTGTACTAGGTGATGTACTAGTATGTAGGTTCCGGCCTACAATCTCTTTTCATCCTCCAGGGACCACATTTCATACATTTTCAGATTGGATAATCCTGAAGCACAACACTATGATCTGAAGGCCACGTTTCATCCAATTTTCATATTGGACCCATCAATATCATTGAAGCACAAAATAATCAATAGTAACATCATCAATTTCTGAATCACTGAAACACTGAACCCCTGTCAACAACACAGTCACCAGAACACAGAGCATACAACAGAACTCTGTAATAACAATCAGACCCAACTGCAACTTCAAACATCATACTTCAATATGTATACGCTACTACGATGAATCAAACCCACGTATATATGCGCTTTCTCCAGATCCAACCCGCGTATATATTTATACATATTCAATCATGACTTTGCGGCTGTTTCAGACATTAGTCATACCCAGATCATAACATGCGTATAATAAAACTTGCATCAATAATTTAGATCTAGTCTATCGAGAATCAAACCATATAAAGATGATTCATTCCAAAACATTTGATCCCGATCTATCCTTAGATCTTGTTCTCCATCAACCGGTGAGATTCCTCCTTAGCTCATATCAAGCAATGCATCATGAACCCATTTTCTACATATTGGATCTCACACTTCATTAGATATTCAAGACTTTCTCTATCTCCTTGCATAATGATATTCTTCTCCTTTTATAGTCTTAGGCCTTTCACAATACCACAGTCCAAAACCATAACAAATCAATACCATGGACCCGATACTAGGGATCATCACTTCTGACGAGATACCATGGTCCAAAAGTATAGGTTCAAGTACCAAGGACTAAATACCACGGACCAAAATTAAGTTCTCCCACATGTACGCGCCTTTCCGTGCATGAATGTGCACGCATACACATACGCGACTTTGTAATGTCTAACCTGCATGTATACGCAGCTTTGTTTGGACCAACCTACATATATGCTATTTTCATTCACAGAACCTGTGTGTATATGCGCCTTCACTTCACTGAAACTGCATACACTTTTATAAAGGATAATTCACTCTTTCAAACATTCTTGTAGTCTGATCATCAATTCCTTGCTACTGACCTAGTGCACTATGATCTGTCATCTGCGTGATTTTCCATCAAGGACAACACTTGTCTCATAATGCCAGAAATCTCCCCCTTTGGACTTGATGGCAAAGCTAGCTTGTCATACTGAGAATCGTCATCTGATTCTTTTGAGTTATCTGACATCCCATGCATTCAGTCACATCTGATATCTCTTTTGTAGATTCATCTAGTTATAAACAAGTGAGATGTTCTTCTACGAGTGGGTTTCCATCAAGTACAACACATGCATCATAATGCCAACAATCTACAACTTTGGACTTGATGGAAACAACACCAAATCACTCTCCCCCTTTGACATCAAGGGCAAAGGGCAGACCAAGATAATTTCTTTCCTTGATAATCATTTTGCTGACCATACTCCCCCTAAGTACTCGCTGAAATCTCTGAATGAGCTCCCTCTTTGTATATGCCAAGGTGTACCAATCTGTCCATGATCCTTCTGAGTACATGATAAAATCTATGTTCAACTGAAGAGTGTTGTTCATGCTCCCCCTAACTGTAAGCAAGGTCTGCAAAAAAAATGTTCTACAAGAAGAACATGACTCTATCATAACTGACCTTCCTATTACTAAGGACTCATACATACATCCATCTCCCAACCAAGTGGGAATTGACTCATCTACCCAGCCAAGTGGGGATACATCAAGTTTTACACATGATAACATAAGAGTATAACATCATCCATCCCAGGCATAGTGGGGAAACCAACATAGGTCATTACATGACCTTGATAATAAAATAAATACATGACTCAAATATTTCATCATCCTTCCTATGCATAGAGGGGGTACAAATTACATCAGAGGAGATTTCCTCAAATGATTACAATAGATACAATATGAGATTACAATAGAGGTCTACCTTAACTCCTTCATGAGATACAATATGACCCAGATTACATCTATTATTTGGATATCATAACATCAATTTAAATGGTGTGGTTTCAAAATCTTATCTTTGATCAAGACATGAGCTATAATTTGAGTACGTTCACTCTATTTCACATTTTTTATGAGTTGGTAAAGTTTAGACATGCATATTTGATATATCTCTTTTAACACATATACAATGACTTTATGCTAAGAATTACAACATTTTTTTAATCTTCATCAATGCTAAATCATAGATGGGTTGCATAATAAATTGTATGAATTGTTTCCTATCTCTATTCAATATCCCATATTATCCTTTCTAACTTATGTTTAAGAAAATTATAACTGAATTAGGAAACTTCTAGTATTCTCTTTGCTAGTTTTGGCACTAGGCTTCACCATGTGCTCATAAACAGTGTACATATATCTATAAATTATTTCTCTTTCAATTGTTTCAACATCTAGTTAAAACATGATATAAAGAACTCACCTTTATCTCTTGTTCCAAATATTTCTTGCTTCAAAGGATTTTGGTTTAGAATTTCGAGGTTCAAAGTTGATTCATTTACATAGTCCCGTAATCATTTTCTAATTTTATCGATACACATCATAATAAAATGACAATGAATTTCTCTCCATTCCTTACTCTTATGATGTTTGATGGATGATTTGCATCTTTTATTACACTATTTCTCTCTTTCTAATGCGAATGATCAAAACTATGCTTGTTACATTCATGGTGAACTTAGCACATTTGTTGAAATACTCAGAAAAATAACTCTTAAGTCCCACAATATGGTGTTCATTTTAATATGGGGAACCGAAATGATATACATCACGAAACAAATCTAATATAAATAATAGTAATAAGAGAATGTGTTTGGGAAAATATCATGCTAATATTTTTGGTATACATTTTTTTATATCAATTGATGTATGATAAGGGTGAAACCTTGGTGATAACATCAATCTAAAATCCCAATAATTTTCTTGTCCTTTCTCATTCGATCAAAATGGTTACTTCAAGTTGGTGATGGTACATGTTGATATATGATAATAACTTATTTACCACATATTATTATTTACATAAATCTATAAATGCTCCAATAATTTTTGGTTCGACACACAACGTATTTGAGCAACGAGGTACACTCAATTATATCTAAATTTTGTTTGTAATAAAATCATTACTTGGGCTATCTACTCAATAAGGAAATACCCTTACATCTGAAGAATATTTATCGGAGATGTCTTTGAAACAGCTGAATGTCACATAGTATTAGGATTAATCATTTCATCTCATATTTCATAGTCTTTATGGTTTGCAAATACTTAGTGATATTTTGAATACATTCTCAATTACATCTGCATCCCTATATTTCATTTTGTTCTTATTCAATGTATGAAACATATGGTTTTAATTGGAATAATATATTAGTTACAAGCCTATAGAGAAACTTAAACCTTACTATTAACACTCTCAAACAGATGCTATTATCTAAAAAATAATTACTTATATTTGAAATTTATTGATAGATATTTTTGGCACTATAAAAAATTCACTAAAATTTATTAAAAGATCAACTAAATAATACATGTATAATCACTAACTTAAGTACCCCTATTAATGTATTATGATACACGTAAAATTATCATTAATATAGTTTAAAAAATTACAATTATTATTCTAAAAGCATGGATATAAAATAATTATTATTATTAAAATAACATCTCCTTGGCTAAGATCTCACCTTCAAAGGGTGTAAGGTAATAGAAAACAGGAAGGGAAATAGAAAGAAGGTTAATGACCATGAACAATAGTAATGAGTTAGACTACATTCATGGCTAACAACAAAAGATGATTATTGTCACTAATAATGATACTTTTTTTTATTATTATACAAATTTATATCTTTATTGATTACTAGTTTTTTTTATATTACGTTGGATATAATTACTAGTCGCTTTAATATAATTATTATTTTTATGCATAGTCTAATTTATAGTGGAAATGGATTTTTTCACGATAAGTTTTTTGGTTAATTTTAATTTTAACCAAATTCCAGTAGAGGCTTTTAAAAACTTGAGTTTAAGTTGCTTAATTTCTAGAATTTGAGTGCCCCAAGGTTTTCTAGGGGGTTGAATTCATTTATGCATTCAAAAACGTATTTTAGACAACAAAAAATCTATCTTTCTTGAAATTGTATTGTCATATTTCAAAAATGTATTTCACACAACAAAAAATCAGTCTTTCTTGAAATTGTATCGTCGAATTTAAAAAATGTATTTTAGACAACAAAAAATCACAATGTTTCTACAAATTTTATCACCATATGAAAAAATATTTCGTTTATAAATTAGACTACTCCTTATTTATCAATTTAAAAAAAAATATTTTTTATAGATTTTATTATATTTCTTCAGAATATTTCTATTCAATATTCTTACATTGCTAAGTGATTTTTATCACTAGCTTTATATGGATAATTGGTTTAAATGTTAATGATATTTTAGGTTAGCACATTAAATACTTACCTCATTTTTATGACTAGCTTTATATGGATAACTAGTTCAAATGTTAATGATATTTTAGGTTAGCACATTAAATACTTACCTCAATGTTTTCAACAAAATATTTGGTATTATATTTCCTCAAAATATTATGAAGGATTGAAAAAATGAGTTAACTTCGGCTTGTAGTCAAAACAATTATTGACTAATATAAGGTTGAACGTTTCTACCTAGCAGTCATAATGATGCACACATTCATCCTAACAAATAGTAGTGTGCCATCTTGGTCTGCCTCACTCCAATTAAAAATTAACACATAGATTTGAAATTACATCAATAAATCAACTAGTAGTCATGTGGAATTGGGAAGATGCACTAACCTCTGGTAGTTGGGTTTATCACATAATCTCATCCCTCGCTGACTACTACTCTTAGACATCATTTACGAGATTTCAAGACACAAACATCTAGATCTCTTTATAAATAGCTTCAACAGTTTTGTCCCTTCAACCTTCAACCAACTAACAAAGTTGCAAGTCTTAAATATTTTCTTTAATTTTCTCAATGCTATAATTCCATCCTTTATAGGAAATATTCTCAATCTTTTACAATTTAACTTAACCTACAATTTTGTCATTGGAGCCATGCCTTTTGGGCCACGAAATTTAAAGAACCTATAACATCTATGGCTAGTGGGTTGCAACCTCATGGGAGAAATTCCTTGGATGTTGTTGTGTTAGGTAATGATTCTACTTCCTACAATCACTTCTATCATTTAATATATTCTAACGAAAAATGTAGCACAATATGTTTACTCCAATTTTAGAGAGGGGCACTATAGAAGAACCCTTGCCATTTTTAAACTAGTAGGGATATCAATATATGTCTCCATTATGTCCTCATCACCCTAAGAATAACATAGCTTCTATTATATCTTTCTTGGTTTATTCGTTTTTGAACGAGGAAATTTTTCTTTTTGGGTATTGTTGCGAGTTGATATCTTCTGCTACTCTAATTCTCTTTTTAAGGAAGATAAAAAAAACTTTCCGCAATTGAAATTTGAGACATAGATGTAAAAATTTAATGCCAAACAAATAATATAAAACAAATCCTCAACACAACTTCTTTAGTGAATATGTTAGGTCTTTCTAGATAAACTAAAAGTGCAATTGGAACTTAACCATCCTACTTCGCAAGATAATTTAGATTTATACTTGGAAAGATGACAAAGCTAATGATAATCACAATGTGTACCTTGAGAAAGACATCAGTTTTGGTATATTTGTAGAATCCAATCAAAATTGCAATACATATAATTAAATTTAGAAAAGTATATCTATACTTTGTTAGTTTGAGTGAATCAAGGCATAAAATGTAAAAAATCATATTGTTTTATAAATATGAGATACATACAATTATGGTTGTGAAAGCATAATCATAATATCTTACATGGGCTTCACACAAAAATATTAAGGCCTCAAGTGATCTACAAAATATAGTCCATTATCATATCATCTAATGGGAGAATTATGAGTACTCATCAATATCATTACTATAGATTGGCTCCCTTAAAATGGTCTTTTAGTCAATATCAATAATTAAGATATCATCTACATAATACTCAAAATGATTCACCTTTACCTTCGCTATGTTAAGCCACTTTAAGTATATATAAGTTATATTTAATGTGATAAATATTAAAATTTATGTGTGTTATGAGTTCTTGGGAGTTATAATCTCTTTTTCTTACGCTGTACTAGGGTGCATAGTTTATAGAAATCATTGTGTTAAAGATCATAGTGCACTACGGTTTACCTAGTTTCATAGTTAGTATGTTAAGGATTACAAAGTCATAAATTTCATTTTTTGTTAATGGTAATAGTGGTTAGAGGTCGCATTGTGTAATGGTTTATAATTCTCTAAAAGTACTAGCGATCACAATAAATTAGGGTTTATATGGGTTGTGGGACACCTTCATGATGACTTTTGGTTAAGGAGACATATTGTATTAGATATTATAGTCGTCATAGTGGTCAAAGGTTACATTAAAGAAGGGAAATAATTATTGGGAGTTAATATATGGTGCAATGAATAGGAATATCTAATAATAAATTTAATATAATTAGTGAATTCAAAGATAGATATATTAATATATGCATTTTAAAATTAAAATATTATTGGAAAACAGAGTGGGGGTTTCCATATGATTGCCCTCATTGTTGTAATACCACAACTACTGGATTATAGCTAAACAAGCCCTCAAAGATTTAGCAAGTAAGGTTTTCCAAAGGGTTAGGTAAATAATTTATTTATATAATGTATCAATAAAACTTTTCTAATCTAAAAATATTTAGAAACATATAATTAATAATTTTTTATTAATTAAAAAATTATTAATGCATATGATTTTTTTGTATTTAGTAGAGAATAATATTATTAATCCATATAAATTCTAATAGAGAAATTTTCTATTAAAACACCTACCTTTAAATGTTATTTTGATAATCTTACTGTATAGAAAAAAAGCACTAATTATAATTACACTTGTTATTACACTTGTTGCTTATTCATTTTCATTATTAGAGAGGTCATTGACATGTTGTGTAGATAAAGGACATCCATGGTTGGTCGTTTATATCGAGATTCAGGTTTTAAAATCACGCCTTAACTTTGTGCATTTTTGTGTACTTTCATGAAAGTAATTCATGTTTTTTTTAAACTGTGTACTTTCATGAAGCCAATTTACCTTTTTTTTTGTTTTTTTTTAACAATACAAGCAATTAACTTTTCTTTTTTTAATTTTACCAATATATTTCTATCCTTTTTTATTTTTTTGCAAGAATCATTTTTGTTTTTTTAAACTTAACTACTTTTTCTAATTTTTGGAGCAAAGAATGCGATTGGGATTTTGTTTTCTAAATTTAGTTGTTGACTTTTTGTCTTTAAAAAATTTAGTTAATATTTATTAAATTCAAGAGTTGGATTTAGTTTAGAGCTAATAGAAATTCAAAAATGTAAATTTTTGTTTTCTAAATATAGTTGTTTTCTTTTTGCTTTTTTGAACTTTCAAAAATATTATTAATATTTCTTAAATTTAATCATAAGATTTGTTTAATACTTGTGTTTAAAAGTTGACAGTTGTTATTTTTTCCTTTTCTAAACTTTAAAGAATGTAAGGTAATGGTGAAGAGCAAAAAGACAATTTTCAAATTGGAATGTTCACAACTAATTTTAGAAAGCCTATATGGTAAGTTTCTCATACCACATTTCCAAAAATAGTTATGTAAACATCACATGATAAAGTCTATAGCTACATAAAACCTTCTTTGCCTTGTGGATACAGTCTCACTCTATAAAACCTTCTTTGCCTTGTGGATACAGTCTCACTTTGAGAAAAAACAATAAGATTTTTAAATTTGAAATATCCACACCTTTTAAAACAAACATGGCGGTTGTCTCATTGGAAAAACTTGTCAGTTAAGAACTCATTGAAAAGGCTTGTTAGTTAAGAAACACCAGTCACATACCAGAATTTGATATGAACCTGAGGTGCCTTCCGAGTATTGTAACAGCGAGTTAAAACATTTATATCACACGTTCAGGGAATATTCTTTCTCGAGTAAAAAGCCATGTCGGAATCATGGTAGAAACTTGTGAGTTATTCAACCGTGGAAACGAATTTAAACGTAGATGCGTAAGTCGTGGGTATTTCTGTGACAGGTAATGCGAGTAGTGGGCGCTTGGAGTTCATCGAACATTCAAACGAATTGATGCCAAGTAGTTCATCCAACGTTGAAACGAATCTTTCCAAGTAGTGGGCGGTTGTAATTTGTTATAATCTCTGACAAGAAAGCGGCATATTCCACTCCAACAATCCCGATGCGTTTGTTATAGATCGAATTTATATTCTCTCACAAAAGCACATATTACAGTGTGGGCGCGTGTCATAACAAAAGCACGATGCTCAACAAGGGCGGGAATATAGCCGTTCAAGGAAGTGTGGAAATCGCTATATAAATCTCATAAATTCTTGTCTATGTTTTGATTGACAAGTCTGTGTGCTTGGTTTGAGTCTGACTTAATGAGTAAGTATGTGCTTTGAGTCTCTGTAGCTTTGTGTGTGAGTCAGTCATGTCATGTTTGTGTGGATAGAAGAGAGGCTTTACGATTTTTGAGCTTATGGAAATAAATGATGATTGAATTTTATTTATATGGTATGATTTTAGGTTTTGTCATTGTATTGAATTTTATATATATATATATAATTTTTTTCTCTCAATCTAATTGTAAATGTTGTAGGTTTAACTATTTATTCATTTCTTGGTAACGTGTTCATGTTATCTTATGTTGCAGGAGGTTGCTAATGTTGATTTCTTAAATGAGATCAATGGAGAAAAGGAAAAGGACAAGACTTCAATATGATGCAAACCCTTGGACATCCTTTACAAGAGAAATTTGAGCTACAAGTATGTAATACCTTCCATTAGCATTGTTCATGTTATCTTATGTTGCAGGAGGTTGCTAATGTTGATTTCTTAAATGAGATCAATGGAGAAAAGGAAAAGGACAAGACTTCAATATGATGCAAACCCTTGGACATCCTTTACAAGAGAAATTTGAGCTACAAGTATGTAATACCTTCCATTAGCATTCAAAGTTTCCCGACAATGACTCCATGAATTTGCCATGAGTCTACCATGTCGACTAAGTTTAATATTTTATGAATAATAAAGTTTTGGGTTTTGGGTTTATAACACCTTAGTAATTGTTTTAATATACACTTAAATAAAAGTTGCAAAACACTTTTAGGGTTTAGTGTTTATGATTTGGGGTTTAGGGTTTATGGTTTAGGGTTAAGTATTTAAGGTTTAGGGTTCAGGGTGTAGGGATGAACCACCCCACCTTAAGGGGGCATCTGCTGCTACATATTACACATAATTCTTTCATCTCATGGAGCCTCGAGGAGTTATGAAGAAAAATAAATAAAAGGAAAAAGGTTTATCAAGAAGGGTGGAAAAACAAAGGTCGTGATATCTCATGTACCACAATTTTCTCCCTTCTACACTCACATACCGAGGTGTGGTCTCCCCTTATTATAGATAATCATAAAATTCTTAGGGTTTAGGGATTAGGGCTTGGGGTTTAGGGTTTACGATTTAAGGTTTATAACATTTTAGTATTATTTTAAAATGTTATAAAAATTTTAGGCTTTAGCATTTAAGGTTTAGGGCTTATAACACTTTAGTAAATGTTTCTAATATACACTTAAATAAAAGTTACAAAACACTCTTTAAAATGACATAAATTAACTAGAGTTTAGGTTTTATGGTTTAGGTTTTAGGGATTAGGTTTGCGATAGGGTTTAGGGATAGGGATTATGGATTATGGTCTAGCCTAATCTAACCTAGCCTAGCCTAATCTAGCCTAACCTAATTTACCCTAATCTAGGCTGACCTAATTTAGCTTAACCTAGCCTAGCATGGACTAATCTAGCTTAGCGTAGCATAATCTAGCCTAATCTTGGCTTATCTAGCCTAATCTAGCCTAATCTTGGCTAATCTAGCCTAATATTGCATAATTTTGCCTAATCTATTCTACCCTAATCTAGCCTAGCCTATCCTAACCTAGCCTGATCTAACATACCCCAATCTAGCCTAACCTAGCATATCCTATCTTAATCTAGCCAAATCTAACCTAGCCTAATCTATCCTAGCCTATCATAGCCTTGTCTAGCTTAATCTACCTTATTCTAGCCTAATCTAGGCTAGCATAATCAAGCTTATCCTAACCTAAATTACCCTAGCCTAGCATAGCCTAATCTAACCTAATCTATTCTAATATATTGTAGCGTAATCTACCTTGAGCTAGCCTACCCTACTCTAATCTAGCCTAGCCTACCCTAGCCTAATGTAGCTTAATCGTGTCTAGCCTAATCTAGACTAGCCTAGCCTACCATACCCCAGCCTAGCGTAGCCTACCCTAGGGTACCTATGCTAGCCTAACTTAGCCTATCATACCATTCCCTAGCCTACCATACCCTACCTAACCTAGCCTAACCTAACCTACCTAGATTAGCATAACCTAGCCTATACTAGCATACCAAAGCCACCCTAACATAAACTAGCCTAGCCTAACCTACCTAGCTTAGCATAACCTAGCCTATCCTAGCATACCAAAGCTACCCTAACATAAACTAGCCTAGCCTACCTTATCGTCAGCCTATCCTAGCCTACCTAACGCATGCCTATCCCAATCTACCCTAGCCTAGCCTATGCTGTCCTAGCCTACTCTAGCCTAGCCTAGCCTAGCCTACGCTAGCCTATCCTACACTAGCCTACCCACCCTACCCTAGCATATCCTACTATAACATAACAAATCCTAACCTAGTGTACCTTAACCTATCTAAGCCTAGCCTAGGCTCACCTATCCTACCCTAGCGATGCTTATCCTAGCTAGCCTACCCTACCATAGCCTACCCTACCATAGCCTAGCCCTGCATAGCCCAACCAACCCTAACCTACCATGGTCTACCCTACCCTACCCTAGCATACCTAGCTTACCTAGCCTACCTCGCCCACCCTAGCCCAACATACCCTAGACCAACCTACCCAAGCCTAGCCTACCCTAACCTACCCTAGCCTACCAAGCCTACCCTGGCCTACTTGACCTAGCCTACCCTACTTTTCCTAACATAACCCAACCTATCCTATCCTACCTAACCTACCCTAGCATAGCCTAACCTAGCATAGCCTATCCTAAGCCTAACCTAACCTAAGTCAAACCTGTATCCCAACCTAGCCTACCCTACCCTACTATACCCTAGCCTACCCTAGCCTACCCTGGCCTACGCTAGCCTATCCTGCCCTATCCTACCATACCGTACCCTACACTAGTTAATCTTACCCTAACCTAGCCTAGCTAATAATTTATCCTAGCCTAACCCAGCATATCCTAACCTACATAAGCCTAGCCTACCCTACCCAAGGTTAGCCTAACTAGCCTACACTACCCTATCCTACGTTGGCCTACCCTACGCTACCCTACCCTACCCCACCCTACACTAGCCTAGCCTACCCTAGCCTATCTAACCTACCCTAGCCTATGCTACCCTAGCCTAGCTTACCTAGCCCACCCTAGCCTAGCCTAATCTATCCTAATCTACCCTAATCTAATTTAGCCTAGCCTAATATAACCTAATCTAGTCTAATTTAGCCTAGCCTAGCCTAATCTAGCCTAACCTAATATATCCTAATCTAGGCTAACCTAATCTAGCCTAGCCTAGCCTAGCATTGCCTAATCTAGCTTAGCCTAGCCTAATCTAGCCTAATCTTGGCTAATCTAACCTAATCTTGCATAATTTTGCCTAATCTAGTCCACCCTAACCTAGCCTAGCCTATCCTAACCTAGCTTGATCTAACCTACCCCAATCTACCCTAATCTAGCATATCATATCTTACTCTAGCCAAATCTAACCTAGCCTAATCTATCCTAGCCTAGCATAGCCTAGTCTAGCATAATCTACCATATCCTAGCCTAACTTAGCCTAGCATAGCATAGCCTAATCCAGACTAATCTAGTGTAGCCTAATCTACCCTGTGTTAGCCTAGCCTATTCTAATCTAGACTAGCCTAGCCTAGCCTTACCTATCCTAATCTATACAAGCCTACCCTAGCCTAGCCTAGACTAGCCTACCACACCCTACCCTAGCCTACCCTAGCCTACGCTACCTTAGGCTACCTATTCTAGCCTACATTAGCCTATCGTACCCTATCCTAACATACCATACCCTACCCTACCCAGTTTAGCCTAACCTACCTAGCCTAGCATAACCTAGCCTATCCTAGCCTACCTAGTCTACCCTAACATAACCTAGCCTAGCCTAGCCTATCCTAAGCCTATCCTAGCCTACCTAACCCAAGCCTATTCCAACCTAATGTAGTCTAGCCTACCTTAGCCTAGCCTAACCTACCCTTACCTACGCTAGCCAAGCCTACGCTAGCCAATCCTACACTAGCCTAGCTAACCAAACATATTCTATCCTACCCTAGCCTAACCTATCCTAGCTTAGATTATCTTAACCTACCTAAGCCTAGCCTAGCCTCGCCTATCCTACCCTACCTAAGCTTAGCCTAGCTAGTCTAAGCTACCCTACCCTACCCTACCATAGGCTAGCCATGCATAGCCTAACCTAGCCTAACCTATCATGGTCTACCCTACCCTACACTAGCATATCTAGCCTACCTAACCTATGTAGCCCACCCTAGCCCAACCTAGCCTAGTCCAACCTACGTGAGCCTAGCCTAGCCTACTCTACCCTACTTGGCATGCCCTACCCTACTTAGCCTAGGATAACCTAACCTATCCTAGCATATCTAACCTACCCTAACATAGCCTAGCCTAGCCTAGCCTAGCCTACCCTATCCTAAGCCTAACCTAGCCTAAGTCAAACCTTTATACCACCCTAGCCTAGCCTAGCCTATCATGCCCTATCCTACCCTACCCTACCCTACCCTAGCCAATCTTACCCTAACCTAGCTTAGCCTAGCCTAGCCTAATCTATCCTAGCCTAGCCTAATCTATCCTAGCCTAGCCTAGCATATCCTAACCTACCTAACCCTAGCCTAGCCTTGCCTATCCTACCCTACGCAAGCTTAGCCTAACTAGCCTACACTACCCTCCCCTACAATACCAAAGCCTAGCCTAACCTAGTCTAGTCTACCCTACCTTGGCCTACCCTACCCTACCCTACACTAGCCTAGCCTACCCTAGCCTATCTAGCCTACCCTAGCCTACCTAGCCTACCCTAGCCTACCTAACCTACCCTAGCCTACGCTGGCCTACCTTAGCTTACCTAGCGCCTAGCCTAGCCTAACCTAGCCTACACTACCCTAGCCTACCCTATCATACCCTACCCTAGCATAGCCTACCCTACCCTAGCATAGCTTACACTTACCAAGCCTCTCTACCCTACCCTAGCCTACCCTAGCCTATGTTAACCTACACTAGCCCAGCCTAATGTACCTAGCCGAGCCTAGCCTAACCTAGCCTAGCCTATCCTACCCTAACCAAACCTAACCTAACCTACCTAACCTAACCTACCATACCCTAGGCTAGCCAAGCCCACCTATCCTAGCTAAGTCTACCTCGCCTAGCCAAGCCTACCTAGCCTACCCTAGCCTACCCTACCTAGCTTACCTAGCCTACCTTTCCCTACACTAAGCTACCCTATCCTACCCTACCTAGCCTACCCTAATAACCTTGCATAACCTAGCCTACCCTAACATAACCTTGCCTAGCCTAGCCTAGTCTACCCTATCTCAATCCTAGCCTATTCGAGCCTACCTTAGCCTACCCTATCCTACCTTAGCCTAGCCTACCCTATCCTAACCTTAAGTAGCTTATCATAAACTAGCCAAACCTAACTTTATCCTAAACTAGATTATCCAACCTAGCCTAACACATGCCTAATCTAGCCTAAACTAGTTGAGCATAACCTAACATAGCCTATCTTAGCCTAGCCTATCTTATCTTAGCCTAGCCTAACCTAGGCTAGCCTAACTTAAACTAACCCGGCCTAGCATGCCCTAAACTAGCCTAGCCTAGTTTGACATACACTAGCATGACCTAAGCTTTCCTAGCCTAAACTAGCTTGGCCTAACCTAGCCTAGCTTAGCTTAAACTAGACTAACCTATCATAGTCTTGCCTAGAGTAGCCTACTCAAGTCTAGTCTAACGTAAACTAACTTGGCCTAGCCTTGTGTAGCCTATCCCACCCCATTCTAGCCTAACCTACACTAAACTAGCCATACCTAGACATTAAGTCTCAATGTATATTATAAATATACATCCTACACGAAAGTAAAAAAACTTCACATAAAAAGCAGTGAACATAAGTAATGGATTTATTATGAAAGTTACAAAATACAAATTTATGTTTATTGAAAACGTATTTTACATAACTAAATTCTATAATAAAATAAATTTCATAATACAATAAAAACATATATAAAAAAATTGTTCAATTAAGTAATTAAATAGATAAATTGATAAAAAAAACACTTTAAAAGATTAAATCACTAACTATAAAATTCATTATTATATTTATTAAAAAAATATAAAAACTAAAAAGAGAATTCATATCAAATATATTAATGTTGAAGAAACAGTTAAAATTGACAATTTACTTTACTAAAAGCACACAAATATTTTGTTTTCAAAAAAAAAAAAAATTTATTAAACACAAATTAATATTAAACTTTCGTATATCAATTAAAAAATAAATTAAAAAATTGCCTATTTCTTATTTTAGTAAAATAAAAACCATATAAGAAAAATATATAAATTTACTTATAATCAAAATATAAAAAATATTAAATGGTTTGAAATATAAATTTTATAAACTATTCAACATATTTTCATCATAAAAATACAATCATTTAGATTAATAAATTTTGGCTCACTTAAATTACTAAAAAAAACATAGAGTAAAATAAATTGAACACTCTGTATATATATCACTCTAAAAAAACAAAGGAATTAGAGGTGAAAACACGCTTATCGATTTTACTTGAAAAAAAAAAAACCATATCCAATGGAAGCAAAACAGGTTAACCTGTTGAAGCAACAGAATAAAGGAAATTCTATAGGCATAAGGCTTCAACTTTAGAAATTGAAAATATATTTCAAAGAATATTAGGTGTAGGCCAGGCTTCAACTTTATAAACTCCCTGTTTATTAAACTCAAACTGAAATCATCATAGTCCTGAGCTTGCCTTGGGACGACAACTCCATCCTCGGCTTCTTGACGGAAATGTCGCAGCCCGTGGGTACCCATACCAGTGGGAGTTTCGTTGGCCTTGGACGGGGACCTAAAAGCTGCCACAGACGCTGGCGATTCATCAGGAAGCCATGTGGACGTTTTCAAGGTGCCCGTGACGCGCAGGAGGATGGTTGCAATGGCGTACATATGGCTGGCTTGCGCGATGGTCTACGATGGACTGAACCTCAACGTAGGAAATCTTGTTACCAATTTGTATCTGAGCGTTTTCCTTAACGGAATTGCAGAGTTGCCTGCATATTCTCTGAAGGCCATTATGGTTCACAAGTTCGAAAGGAGGGCGATGCTCATGTTCTTGAAAAACCAGGGAGCGGGGGTGAGTCGGGAAGTTGTGAATGGCCTGAAGCGGGGATGTATCACTTGGATGCGCTTTCTTCAGAACGAAGAGGCAATACAAGGCGGAGGAAGAGGCAATACCAGGCGGAGGGAGTCGAGACGAGAGCAACCCTACGCCTAAGGAATAGAAGTAGAAGGCCGACATGCCTGCTGGGCCTCTTCTGGAGGGACCCACGGGCTCCGTCGCCAAAACAGAGGAAGATAAACCTAAGCCACTGGATGATAGGCCGGTCATTAGACGGAGTATCAAATAAACCGAGAAATTAGGCGACATTGCCGTCAAGAAGCCGAGGATGTTGCGCGCACAAGCCAAGCTCATTGTTAGGCCAGATGGATTCATTGAAATCAGCGAGAGGCATATTAAACCTCCGCAAATTAAAAAAATATTAATTAAATAAAGAAATAATATGCGTCGGTTAATTCTTAAAAAGAGGCAGATGGGTTAAGCTGACAATAAAAGTAATACAAAATATTAATGGAAAAGAGGCAGATGGGTTAAGCTGACAATAAAAGTAATACAAAATATTAATTTACACAATAGATGAATTAGATGACTTAAAAGCCAGAGGAAATCCCTTATTAATCCAAAAATGAATTAATTCAAACCAGCATATATATACATCGAGCCAGCGTTGGCAAAACTAGTCGCATCCAGCTTAACCTGTTGAAAGAGAAGCTAGATCCATACATACCTGTAACCCGATTTCGTTTTGTGAATCCTGTAGCAATCAGCATTTCCATACTTCTTCCATTCAGTTCTCCTAACATATGATTGTCTCCATCTAAAATGTTTTCAATCAAAAAATTATACACTAAATTTAGATAAGCATGAAGAGATTAAAATTGCTAACCTATTTCCAAGGAAATCAAAAGCTTCTCAGAAAACCAAAGTGCAAAAAAAAGCGATCGATAACCGTTGAACTTCTCTACCGGAAGATCTGGCTGCCTCCGATCTGCTCCACCTGAAGCCCAAGCTACTTACAGTAACATGCCCAACAAACATAGATGGAGGAAGAGGTTCTACAATCAAATACAAGTTATACACTAAATTTGACATAAGCATGAAGAGACTAAAATTGCTGAACTATTTCCAAAGAAATCCAGGGTTTGTCAGAAAATAAAAGGGAAGAAAGAGAAGTGATCAATCATTGAACTTCTCCACTTGACGATCTGGTTGCAGTTGCCGGTTGCATCCGATCATGAAGAGATTAAAATTGCTGAATTATTTAATTGTTTAAAACCAGCACGTTGTGGAGACCGACGAGGCAATGATTGACGAATGGGACGTTGAGTTACTAGTAACGTTGGTGAAAAGGCCATTAACGTATTCAGAAAAAGCTTTCCGTTGTGGTCCTCACTCTATCGGTTAGGAAAAAGCTAAGGTAATGTTGTGGTCCTCCGCCATTGTGGTCCTCACTCTATCCGTTGTGGTCCTCCAACATTCAAACCAATTTGAACGTAAACGTGAACTTGTCAGAAGTAAGTTTGTTATATTCTCTGACAATAAAGAAGCATATTACACTCCCAAAATGCCAATTGTGTTTGTATTAAGCTCCAACGTTCCAAACCACACCGGAAATACATATATCCGGTGGACTGTTCCACATGAGTTGATCAAACGTTCAAACCACACGGGAAATGCATATATCCGGTAGACGGTTCCAGATGAGGCAAGCACTGCAAATATATAGCCGTTCAACGAACTTGGTAAATGACTATATATATGTCTTTTGAATTTCATTTTACAACATTTTCATCCTCCTCTATCCATCTATGTTCAGCTTGTGTGCTGGGTTGCGTGGTTTGAGTCTGAGTCAGTAACTTTGTCGTTTGAGTACGAGTCTGCGTTGGTCTGTCGGTCTCTGTGTGAGAGAGTCACTCAGTCATGTCTGGGTGGATAGAGGAGGAGGGTTTGCAATTTTTTGGTTCAATGAGATCAATGGAGGAGGGTTTGTAATTTTTGGGCTCAAGGAAACAATGATACTTTTTCGGTACGGTATGGTATATATGCTATTGAATTCCATTTCTATTCTGTGTATGCAGTTCTATTTCATTGCCCTGTTCTTTTTTTATTGATTGTAAATTATTCAGTTACCATTTATACCAGAATTAAGAGACAAGTAGCTAATGTCCCTGACGATATAGGTCATTGAGGCTGGGTATACATGCTATTGAATTCCATTTCTATTCTGTATATGCAATTCTATTTCATTGCCTTTTTTTTTATTCATTGTAAATTACTAGTTACCATTTATACCAGAAATAGGAGACAAGTAGCTAATGTCCCTGAGAAATTTTTATATGATATAGGTCATTGAGGTTGTTGTTGACGTTGGCCGAAGAAATGAAAACTTTATTCGGACTTCCAATTCCAGGTATGGCCCCTTAACTCTCTTTTCAGCCATTTTGAAAGGGTTTTAAGCTTTGCCACCTCAGGAATAATTTAAACCAATTTTATTAGATTTAATTTTTCATATGAGCGCCTATGTAGACTTGTTGCTCGATCTAGATTAACTTGTTAATTATGGTGTGCAACAGAAATCACTTATGCCCAATTCTAACCCTTCACCCGGCGTATAAGATTACAGTACTCCTCTGACTCTCTGACTCTTCACCCTGCTCGATGGTTGTTACCCGATTACCCGCGCAGAGTCTCCCTTTTCACACTTATATGGCTAGAGCCCAAAGGGTAAAGGGTCGAGTAGATCATGAATCTCCAATATTTGTTTGTCTTGAAATAATGCGACCGACACCTGAACGAGCGTCTGTCAATTTAGGGAGAGAGTTCTCGCTTCAATGGGAAATTCTCAATTCTTCCGGGATTCAGCGCCTTATCAATTATTCCGTCTATATTCAGCAACCTTCTTGCGGTTGCGTATACTGTGCTATCTGAGATATTATATCGATCGATCTGAAAAAACTAATATTAATATATCAATGCAGCGTGGCTCTGTAATATGATCACCACTTAGCTTATGAATATTAAATTAGGTTATGAATATTATGCATTGATATATTTCTGCGTTCTCCAACTCTTAAAATTTATCGTAAAGGACAACGGATCGAGTTTTATTTCAATGTTGTTTAGATTGACATGTAGGTTTTTTTTAATAATAATAGGCTATGTGCAAGAATCTGTGGTGTTCGTAGCTAGAGATGTGTGAGAGAAGCGAAGGCTCCCATCCAATTGGCTATAGAATGCCAACAAACTCCCTGTGTCCTGTTTCCGCTACGACAATGAAGGCGCCATTAATGTGTCGTGTTGCACGGGTTTGTAGCCAGAGATCTGTGAGAGAAGCGAAGGCTCCCATCCAATTGGCTATAGAATGCCAACAAACTCCCTGTGTCCTGTTTTTGCTACGACGATGCACGCGCCATTAATGTGTCGTCCTCCACGGGTTCGTAGCGAGAGATCTGTCAGAGAAGCGAAGGCTCCGATCCCATTGGCTATAGAATGCTAACAAACTTCCTGTGTCATGTTTCTGCTACGACGATGTAGGCTCCATTAGTCTGTCGTCCTGCATGGGTTCGTAGCCAGAGATCTGTGAGAGAAGCGAAGGCTCCGATCCAATTGGCTATAGAATGCCAACAAACTCCCTGTGTCCTGTTTCCGCTACGATGATGTAGGCGCCATTAATGTGTCGTCCTATACGGGTTCGTAGCCAGAGATCTGTGAGAGAAGCAAAGGCTCAGATCCAATTGGCTATAGAATGCCAGCAAACTCTCTGTGTTCTGTTTCTGCTACGACGATGCAGGCGCCATTAATGTGTCGTCCTCCATCAGCACCAAGATTCCAATGCGACCAACCCCGTGAACTGCTATGCCGAGGTCAAGAGAAAACTCGCCCTTCAAATTTAACGTTTTCCAGAATTCCCCTACCCGTTTTCATAGTTTCAAGCCGGAATCATGACGGTTTTGTAGTTGTAGAAGAAGAGGGTTGTTTCAATAAGAAGTGTGTTATTTTGGAATAAAGCTTCAGAAACAAGGTTCCATTCTTAGTTACGGAAATTTGTGTTTCGGATGTGTGCCGTCTTAGAAATTGCAAATGTAGCTTTTATTGCACTGTATCAGATTTGTATATGGGCAAAAAAATTGTACATGAATAGTACTGTCCATAAAGAACTCGTGCTGCTCCTTTCAATAGAATTCCTGTCAAAGAGTGTGAACAGTGTGTCCCATTGTTATTGTGTAGTGGACTAACCATGAAGCCAACCGGACATGGCATTAACTAAAACCAAAACTGGATGAGGATCCTCTTTTCTAAATCCGGATTTAGATGAATGATAAGGCCGACTACCAAGCCAATTTTTGTTTTTCTGACCCTATCAGAGTACTTTCATTTCCTTTATTGCATCCGATCCGACCAATAGCCTTAATCGCACGAAATGGTGAGAGATTACGTTTGTGGGATTTGTCACAACGTGAGGAGGAATCTTGGCAATGACTCTGAGATTTTATCATCATTTAGTTCAATCATTTAGCAATCACAATGAATCTTGGGAGGTAACTTCATCATTTAGTTCAGTTGATTAGGGAGGTAAGTTCATCATTTAGGGAGGCAAATGCTCGACTTGTCATCACAACGTTACTCATCGCCGACAATGGGACTCATAGCGAGATCCAATGAGCTCTCGAGAATTGCAGTCAATTACGGTTCATCGACTTCAGCTATAACAACTTGAGCGGGAGAATTCGGCTGGAACTTGGGTTCCTGCACGATTCAAAGTACCTGAACCTGGCTTCCAACAATTCGGAGAATAGCATACCTGCATTTAGGGATTAGCAGGCTCTAGGGACCTCTGGCCATGACTATATTTTGGTTGCCCCTTTTCAGTTTATGTCTTGCTAATAATATACTGACAGGGACCTTCTCGGAAGCCATTAGCAATCTGACTCACTTGAACTACATAGATCTTAGTGGAAATCGCTTCACTAGGAACTGGCTTGAAGCGATTGCCAATTTGAGCTCCCTCACGTTCTCAGATATTTTTTCATTATTTTCAAATGGTTCGACAGTAAGGATACCTGACTCCATTAATAGATTAAGTGAATTGACCTTCCTATCATACCGTGGAAACGATCTCAGAGGGCGGATACCTGAATCCATTAGTAAATTGAGTAAATTGATCACCCTACGCCTTTTTCTCAATCGTCTCCGGGGCATACCCGATTCCATTACCCAACTTGACTAAATTGACCTACCTCATACCTCATTTCATTAGCAACTTGAGTTACTTTGACCTACTTATACCTTGACAACAACGCCTTCACCGGGAGCTTATCTGAAGTCATTGGCCATTTAAGTAGTTTGATCGAGTTAAATTTACTATCAAATAGCCTTGTAGGAAAAATCCCTGAATCCATTGCCAATTTGAGTCAATTGCAGTACCTATATCTTGATAACAATAGCTTGATAGGGAGCTTGCCTCAAGAAATTAGCGATTTGACCAAACTCGTACTGCTTCGCCCCGATAACAACAATGTCATCATTTAATTATTTAGTTATTAGGTAAGTTCATCATTTAGTTCAGTTCATTTATTTTGATCTGAGGCAAGTTCGTCATTTACTTACGGAATTTTGTCATTGAGTTTGGTTCATTCCAGTTGTCAAGGAAGTTTTCAACATTTTCTTGGTTTTTTTCCTCTTTAATTTAGTATTTAGAATTATGAATTTAGAGTTTTTTTAGTTTAATATTTAAAATTATGAATTTAGTTATTATTTAGTATTTAAACCCCTCTCACATTTCATTTTAAATCACTAACTTCTTCTTATGCATATATTCTCTGTAGTGCATTTCTTATCACTCATTTTCACTTCACATTCTACACTAAATTTGCACCTCTAAGTTCTCTTTAATTTGTAAATGCTCCTTCATCTTGAACATGACACTCTCACCTTCTCGATTTGCTCTAATGAAATTATTTAATTATGATTTCAAAATAGTCAAATCATTTTCCAATGGGTTGAACAAGTGTTATGGAAACTATCTTCCTTCTTCCTTAAATTTAATTGTTATCACATTAATTTTGTAAATTATATCATACTTGTATGATTTTCCACTATAATATTGTATTAACGTTTTTTCCTTAATGTATTATCATGTGTGCAGCATACTATATGTGGATATTATTTATAAATCGTGCATTTAATTAAGTTACAAGTTGTTAGGAAGGGTTTGTATACTAACACTATAATCTCATTGTTGTATGGTGCAGAAAATCTATCAATATCAAGTTCCTAGTGAGTGGAAGACATTGGGTATTTTTATGTTTTGTAAAGTTGTAATTAAAACAATTAATATTTTTTTTTGTTTATATGGGCGCATCAAAGAATGTACATGAACTCAAACTATCGTTAATAAAATGAGTAGGCTTTATTTTTTATGGAGGGGAATTCAACCCCTCCGAAAGACTCTTAGGAAGGTTAAGTTGTAATCCTCTTTTGAGTTGTTTTCCTTGTGTTCATGGCTTTCATGACCTTTAGTTTATAGTAACTTCAATATGGTCACACACAAATATATTATAATCTGACTTTTAACGTTTATTCACATAAATTATTTAACATTTTTAAAATTTTTAAACATCTTCCCCATATACACATAAATGAAAAAATCACTCTTATACACACACATATTAATTTATATTTTTAAAATTCTCATTTTTTTGTTTTGTTTTTTATTTTTCACTTTTTAATTTGTTTAATTATATTTTTTTCTTATAAATATGTTTTTAGGATATTTATATTATATTTTTTCCTTGTATAAAATATATATTATTTAATAATTACAATGATATTTTTATAAAAATAAATATTATTTAATAATTACATTGATATTTTTATAAATTTAAATTAAATACGAATATATTGTTTCGAGTTTTTGTAAATATTTAAATGTTTTTATTATTTATTTACATAAACTTATTATATCTAAATATTTGTGTATTGGTTTTATGATTTATATATACTAAATATATTTATGGATGCTTTTATATATACATCTATATATGAATGAATGTATCTGGATTATAATGTATGTTTTGAATGAATGTATCTGGATTATAATGTATGTTTTGGATTCTATTTTTTATATGTATATGAATGCATTATTTTGAGAATTGAAATAGTGTTTTTATTAGTAACATTTCAATAATTAGAATTTATTTGTTAAGGTTTTTAGTTTGATATGTATCAATGAATAGGATATGTACTTCTATATTGTGTGTGAATGTATTTTTCAAAGTATTTTTATTACGTTTATGTACTTTTTTGGAGTGTTTATTCTTCTATGTTTATGAATGTTTCATTTTGCATGTTTTTGAGTATTCTTTCATTGTTTCTTTGTATCTATATGAGTGTAATGTCTCAGTATTCCTTGAGTGTTAGAGTGGTGGTTTCATTGTTTGTGTGTATACAAGTATATTTTTATGAATAGTTGTTTGTATTATTTTGAGCGTTTTTCCAGATTCCTTCATTATTTGCTTGTGTGTGTATTTTTTAAGTATTCTTGTGTATGGATATTGTTTACTTTTATGTGTGTGAATTTATTATTTGTTGTATTTGTATATATATTATTTACTTGTATTCTTGATATGTGTATGAATATATTCTTTTCTATACTTGTGTGTATATTATTTATTTATATTCTTTATATGTGTATGAATCTATTCTTCAGCTACATTTATATGTGTCTTGTTTACTTGTATTTATGTGTCTTGTTTACTTGTATTCTTTCTCTGTGTATAAATGTATTCTTTATGTGTGTATGAATCTATTCTTTGCAATATTTGTATGTGTCTTTCTTACTTGTATTCTTTTTATTTTTATGAACCTATTTTGTATGTGTGTATGAATCTATTATTTGCTACATTTATGTATCTTGTTTACTTGTATTCTTTGTATGTGTATAAATGCATTCTTTATCTGTATGAATCTATCATTTGCAACATTTGTATGTGTCTTGTTTACTTGTATTCTTTATATGTGTATGAATGTATTCTTTATGTGTATATGAATGTATTAGTTGCTACATTTGCATGTGTCTTGTTTACTTGTATTCTTTGGATGTGTATCAATGTATTCTTATGTGTGTATGAATCTATTCATTGCTACATTTGTATGTGTCTTAGTTAATTGTATTCTTTGTGTGTATGAATCTAATATTTGCTACATTTGTGTGTGTCTTGTTTAATTGTATTATATTGAATGTTTATGAAATTATTCTTTGTGTGTAGGAATCTATTCTTTGCTATATTGTATGTTGCTTGTTTAACTGTATTCTTTGTATGTGTGTGAATGCATTCTTTATGCGTGTTTGAATCTTTCGTTGTTATATTTGTATATGTATTATTTACTTGTAGATATATGAGTATAATTTGCATGAATATAATTTTTAAATATTTATTTCTACGATTATAAATATACTCTAATTATTTTTGTATATAAATATATTATTTAGAATATTAAATTCACAATTAAATTATTATTATTTATTTTTATTTTAGATTAATAAGTATTATTATCAATTTTTTATTATTGTTTATTTTTTCATTTTTTTATTCAAAATTTTCAAATTATGTAATATTAATTTATATTTTAGAATAAAAAAGAATATCCATATTACAACAAAATTTATAAAGTACATAATATTAGCCTAAAGTTACAACCCAATTAATGATTGTCATGTTATAAAATACCAAGCAAACTATCACACTCAACGTTCAAATCCCTTAAAAAGGAAAAAAAACAATACCATAATATTTATAATAACATCATAATGCATACTAAATAACTATTTAACATTAAAAGCAATACAATAAATAAATTTCATTAATTTTATTTAAAAAAATTAATTAATTTTAATAATTTATAGATTTTTTTTCGTAATACTATAAGTTCAATATTTTT
>APFE030826588.1:186530-206959 GCA_000404065.3 Pinus taeda | reverse complement strand
ATTAAATATCATATATCATTAAATATTAAAAAAACATTTCAAAATGCATTTAAAGTAAAATTTAAATAAAACTAATAATATATTATTTTATTTAAGACACATTATTATAAAATATTACTTTTAACATTAAAACATTTGAAAATAAAAGGAATATTTTTGTAATGGAATAAAATTATAATAAAATAAATACTAATTTCAAAATTGAGGTTTTTTTTTGGAGTAATTTTGATATTGGAGTAATTTTGTTTTCGCATTTGTGGATTATATATAGAGTTAGAATAATTATCTTATCTTTAAAATATTAATATAAATAGTTAATTATTATTATTGATATTAACTTGATAAGTTAAACCTTCAGGAATAAAACAAAAAGGGGAAATTTACACTACAACTTGATAAAGAGAAAAGAGGATTCACCTAGCTCACACCATCAAAGGATCCTCGTGGTATGTCTAGAGTGAGTGGAAGAATGATTGGAACTAAACGTTTTTGGGATTTTAGATCAATTTTGTACTCTTGAGTGGAGGCTCTGCTCTCTAGGGTTTTGGCGATCTCTACAATGGCAGGTCTCTCCAAACAGCTACATACCTACTAACACTAACGGCAACACGACTTTTTGATCCCAGCAAGACAGTTTTGAACCTCATGAATCCCCCTAGGGGAAGGGTGCGACGCCTCCCCAATGGACGATGAAGAGCGGCAAAAGAATAAGGAAGACGACAAATCAAAGGATCAGAGTGAGAACAACACCGATCTAAACTCACAAAAGGAAAAACAGGATAACAAAGAACAACCCAAGGTCAGCTTGACAACATGCAAGCTCGTGGCTACTGAACGTCTGAAAGTAGTAATTTCAGGCCATCGAATCAATGCTCAGATACATATATTAGGGACCATGCTCTGATAGGTATGTTCATAGGACTTTGGCCGACTCAGAAGGTGCTGCGTGGATGGATAACAGTGAAATGGAACCCGAAAAGACATATCACCCTACAGCTGGGGCCTAAAGGGTTCTTCACAACCATTTTTAACTACCTGGAAGACTAGAATAGGATTCTGGATGGAGGGCCCTATTTCTTCAATGCCACCAGCCTATTTCTTAGAGGCTAGGTAGAGTGCTTCAACCCTGATAAGGAGGATCTTAGTTGGGCTCCAGTCTGGATTTGATTGTACTCACTTCTCGTGGAGTATTGGGATGAAACTTCTATACAAGAAATTGGTAGTGCTTTGGGCGAATTTATAAAAGTTGCAGAGGAAACAAAATTCCAAAGATACACCTCCTACGCACGAATATGCGTCTACATGCACCTCAACAAGGCCCTTCCGGATGCGGCAAGTTTATTCCATGACTATGTTGAGTGGGTTCAGTTGATTGATTATGAACATGTGCCGTTTAGGTGCAGAATATGTCATGTCCTCGGTCATTTATTCATGGACTGTCCTTTATCTCAAAAACCCTCATTCCTAGCTGGACCAGATATGCCTAAGGCTGATGGCTTTACCAAAGTGGCCAGTTGAAGGAGAAGCCATAAGAAATTAGCTCCAAATTCCAAAATGCCTCAACCCAGCTCATCCAAGCCTTCAACGAGCAATAGCTTTGAAGCATTAGCTCATCAAGATGACCCTAGCTTTGAAATTCCTGCTCCCCTAGAGAAGGAGGCAACGACGAACAAACAATCGAAGCATGTAGATTCAAAGTCCCTCCAAGAAGATCCTCTGCCCAACGATACCTCCTCCTCAGATAAGCACAAGATCCTAGCATGGAATACTCAAGGAATGGAGGTAGACAACTTACAATCTAATTCCAGAATATCAGAAGAACTAACAGAAGAATTAAATTAATCTCAACACATGGAGGAGGAACCCAAAAGTATAGATATTGGGGAACTAGACATTTTGGGCCTAGAGCAGGCATGTAGAACAAAATTTTTTGACAAAATTCCAGACCGACAACTAGAGAATCTGGAGGAGGTTCTTTCACGGGCACAAAGGCAAAAGTCTTTAGGTATTTAGATTGGCAGCCCATGGTATGGGAGATTCATTACCAAAGATATCAAAAAGCGTGGAAGGAAAATAGACCTCCAACAAACAATCAAAATAGGAGAAATGTTAGTGGAGTCAGGCAGGTACTCCAAGCTAACAAAGTACTACAACTCCCTTCATAATCCTTCCCAATGAAGTTAATATCATGGAATATCAGAGGGCTCAATGGCCCAGGGAAAGGTAGACTACTTAAAAACATGATTATGCAAGAAAAACCACAAATTTTTTTCTTGCAAGAAACCAAATGCAATTCAAGTGCTCTGGAAAGAATTGCGGCAAAAGTCTGGCCAGGAGGTCTCACCGCTGTCGTTGATGTCTATGGGGCATCTGGAGGCCTTGAAATCTTATGAGACACCTGAGCTATTAGGCTCAACAACATCCATGCAAGTAAGAATTTCATCCAAGTAATTTTTCACATCATAGGGACAAATATACACAGGCTTTTAACCAATGTGTATTTCCCCCAGGAGGCTATGCATAAAGCAGAAATCCTGAACACCCTCTCAGCTATCAACACTGATAGGCCGCACCAATTATGGATTTCAGGGGGTGATTTTAACATGATTAGTAGGCTATAAGAAAAAAGGGGAGTCAGGAAAAGAGGAAATCAGGAAGGGAAACCCCTTAAAGACTTTATTCAGAACAACTGGCTTATTGATGTGCCTTTCAATAATGGACTCTTTATTTGGAGCAACAAAAGAGTAGGGTTGCCTCAGATCGCCTCCCGTTTGTATATATTCTTGCTTTCAGACAACGCTATTCATATTGAAGGAGACTGTGCTTCTTCCATCTTGCCTTATGTGAGATCTAATCACTGGCCAATCTCCCTTCAATGGACTCATCCTAGCAACACGATCCGAAGACCATTTTGCTTCGAGGATTTCTCGATGTCCCATCCGGATTTCAACAACTTAATTAACTCAGAATGGAACAATTTCTCCCCTCTAAGTGGTTCAAATATGTTTCAATTTCAGGAGAAGCTCAAGCACCTCAAAGGCAAGATTAAACATTGGAATCACACTTCTTTTGGAAATATTTTCTAGGCTCAGAACATCCTCGATCAAGATATGAAACTTTTGCAGCAGAGGGTTAACACTAAAGTCCATTCCGATGACATGTCAGAACAAGAAAAATTTCTTAAGGCACAAATCATAGAGAGGGCCAAACAGGAAGAAACGTTATGGAGGCAAAAGTCAAGAATAAGATGGCTTAAGGATGGTGAAAAAAAAACAAAATTTTTTCGTAGTACCACCATCCAATGCAGAATGCATAACAACATAACTCACATTCAAAATGAGCAGGGGGCTAAGGTAGAAACACATGAAGAAATTGAAAGAGAAATACTAAACTATTTCAAGCAAGCGCATCAAGAGCCACATGGAGATAGATCATGAGCCATAAAAAAATTACTTGAAATATTCCCAAAATTATTTCAGAGTAGCTTAACCAAATTATTCTCAGGCCTATAGACTTACAGGAGGTTGAAACGACAGCTCATCAGCTGAAAGCGGGGAAAGCACCAGGCCCGGATGGATTCACATCTAACTTTTTCCACAATTTCTGGGAATTGATAAAAACAGAAGTTTGGCAGGTGGTTGAGGCATCAAGAACCTTAAGATGGATGTTTCCTGGATTGAATGCCACATTAATTGCCTTGGCTCCCAAGGATGATCAACCGAGTAGCCCTGACAAATACAGGTCTATTGTCCTATGCAACATAATCTATAAGATAGTGTCCAAAGTCATCGCTTCCAGGCTCAAATTGCTGCTTCCTCTCATTATTTCGCCTGAGCAATCTGGATACGTCGAAGGTCGGCAGATTATGGACGATATCATCCTAACTCATGAAATAATCCATTCCCTGAAGCAATCCAAGAAGCCAGGTATGCTCCTTAAGATAGATCTTTCAAAGGCTTTTGACAGCTTAAGCTGGTTGTACATTAAAAAAAATCTAACTGCTTTTGGTTTTGCTCCTCCTTGGGTAAGATGGGTTGTGAGTCTCTTATCCTTCTCCTTCTTTTCTATTTTGATCAATGGTATTCCCTCCTCTCCTTTTCATCCTCCTCAGGGAATTAGGCAGGGAGACCCTCTCTCCCCATTCCTTTTCGTTATTATGGCAGAAGGATTGGGTCGAAGCATTAAATTAGCTCAGCAATCTCAGCTCCTTAGAGGCTTGTCTCTTTGCAACTCTTCCGCCTTCACTCACTAGAAATTTGTTGATGACAACATGCTCTTTGGTCATCCTTCTATCCAGGAAGATCGTTAGCTCAAATCTTTATTGATGGACTTCTCGGATGCCTCAGGAGCTACGATCAATAAATCAAAATCCCAGATATTCTTTTTCCATACCCCTATTATTACCCAAGTAGCTATAGCCCGCATTCTTGGATTTTCTGTTGCCGTCCTTCTATTCTAATATTTCGGAGCTCCTTTAACTACCTCGGCCTTGAAGCATTCCTCGTGGAAGATCCTCCTAGAAAAATTGGAGGCTCGCCTTTCCTCTTAGACACACAGAGCCCTAAATATGGTGAGTCGTCTAGTCCTTATTACAGCCGTTCTTCATTCCATGCTGCTATACCTTTTCTCTATTCTCGCGGCTCCCAAATGGGTTCTCAAAGAAATCAAACATCTCCAAAGATCCTTTTTCTGGGGCAGCACAAGTCACAAACACAAATGGGCTCTTGTCAAATGGGATACAGTTTGTCTTCCAAAGGGCGGCAGTGGTACTGGATTAAGGGATCCTTCTTATAGCAATGAGGTCATGGGGGCCCATATTTAATAGAAATGGCTTACTGTGCCTCTCAACCCCTGGGATACTCTCTAGATAGAAAAGTATGCAAGCAATCGCCCAACAGAGGAATTAATATGAATGTTAGAAGTTAGCATGGGCTCCCTAATATGGAATTCGTCCAAGCAACATAGAAGCCTCATTCAACATCATAGTTTATGGGAAGTTAAGAACAACAACACTGCAAGATTTTGGGAAGATTCTTGGGAGCAGATGCCCAAGTCAAAGGACCTAATTTCTCATTTGCAACTTCCAGAGCAGGACAGGCAGACATATGACAAGGTTAAAAACTTTTGGAGTCCCTCTTCTTCTCATGGATACAGGCAATGGACCAAAGTGGATCGAATTATAAGACAATGAACACCACAAGTTCAACAAACTCTTGACTCAGAATTAATGAAAAGAAGAATACAACTATCTAACGAAAGGGATATCCTTAGATGGGGATATGAAGAAAAAGGTACCTTTACTACAAGATAAGCTTATAATATCATTATCAAGGAACATATGGTGAAAGACCCTCTTTGGAGCAAAGTCTGGGACCCTACCAACTAGCCAAAAATTTCCACCTTTCTCTGGCTCCTATGTCATAACAAGATCCTCACATGGGACAATCTCAGGAAGAGGAACTATCATGGGCCATTTATGTTCCCTAACTACAGACAAGAGGAGGAATATGTAAATCATCTCATGCACTCATGTCATACCACTTGCAAGCTCTGGGAAAAGGTCAGTTTCTGATGCCAAAAGGAAGGAAGAATACATGGAGACATCATCGCCACACTTCGTAACAGGGATAAAAATCCTTATCAAAGCAAGATTTTGAATTTATTATGGAATCTCATTCTGGGCTTCCTCATGTGGACCATCTAGAATGAAAGAAATCGTAGAATCTTCAAGGATCACTCTGCACCTTTGGAGAATCTTTGGAAACTAATCTGCCAAAATATCAAGGAAACCATCTCACTCCATACCTAGAATCAGGAAGACCTCCCTACTATCCCCCAAGAACAAAACATCTGTGCTAATTGTAACCTTCAGTAGAATCAAGAACATGTTGTCAAAGGAACAATTCCTTTGTTGGGTCGTTCACCTAAAAAGTGGTCCCCCCCTCCCAAGCATACGTTCCAGCTAAACTTTGGTGGAGCCTCGAAAGGTAATCCAGGTAATTCGGGCTTTGGAGGGATTTTCAGAGACTATAAGGGTGATCCTCTTCTATCCTTCCTATTATCAAAAGGATGGGATACCAATAATTCAGCTGAATTGGAAGGTCTTTGGCAGGGTCTCATTCTAGTGCATAATCAGGGATTCTTTCCACTTATCATAGAAGGCGATTCTCAGATCATCATAAATATGGTCTCAAAAATTATGCAAGGAACTCCCTTAAGTAAACTAAGCAACAACTTGAGAATGGCGAGAAGGCTTGAGCTCATTGAATGCTGGCTCTCCTCTCACAGGTCGATTAATTTTAAGCACATCCGCCGGGAAGGAAATAAAGTAGTTGACTCACTTGCTAACCTTGGAGTTGAGTGTGGATTGGATCTTCACACAGGATCAATTTCCAGATTAGCCTCTGAAACCCAACTCAATGAATACCAAAACCTGGTGAAGAATGAAAAGAAATAGGAAGGAGAAAAGCACCCGGATGTGGGTGAATTAAATGTCAATTTCTGGAACAGGAGCTCGTTCCTGCCAGCTGTAGAAGAGCATTGTTCTCCATGCTCAAATCTAGCTCAAGCTTGCTGACTTAAGGAAAGAGCGATTCTACCTGAAGATTGACTTAAGTGCTCACTTTGACTGAGGCAAGGATATTGCTGATATAATCATGGTGAATACGGCTCTCCATCCCATTATTAACTCCCTGTTTTCTTGCCTTTGCCCGTCGCATGTAGCATTTCCCTGTAGGTCCCTCTAGGCTCCTGCCTTGAATCGGTCGCTCTTGGTGGCTCCTGTGGTTGGAATTTCGCTTCCCTCTTTCCATTCTCAGGTATGTTCTTTGGACTTTGCTCGAATTCTCTTGGTACTGTCTCGTCTCCCCTCCAAAGATTCCTATTTTTCTGAGCTTTCCCTCCGTGGCCTCACCATGGTCCGTGAACGCATGAGAAGCCACCATGTAGGAAGTCGTGGTGGTCGTGGGCATTCTCAGATGGCTCACTCTGTCGATCAACCCCCGCCCTCTGCTACTCAGCCCTTACCTCAGATGAATTTGCCTCCTCTGAGCCCATCCTGCAGGCCTTTGCCACATAATGCTTTTCAGTCTACTCATTTTAAGTTTCAGAGTAGCCTAAACATGCCCATTATCACGGCCAATATCACTGTTATCTTTTCTGAAGAAGAGGCTCTGTCTCAAGCCACAACATGCACTTTGGTTGATCTTTCTTAGGGTTGTCATAGAAGGGCGGGCAGCCATGGCATTGAGCAGAATTTGGCAGATAAAGGCAAGGTGGAAGGGTGTGGTGAGCAGCATGATGAGGGTGGCTCTCTTGGTGACACTCAACCACCAGGTGGCAGCTCTCGTGGAGCCTACGTCTCGATGGCCATTGCAGGTAGCTCCAGCGACACCCATCCCTCGTCAATTCCTCAAGGCGGCAGTGGTGCTGGTGACTTGGCTAGGGATGAAGAAATGTTGTATGGTAATGCATGCCCGGTTTTGGAGGAGCTTCGAGACCAGGACATGGAAATGTGATGCCACCTAGAAAATGTCGTGTCCTCTCAGTTTCTTTCTAGTGGTTCTTTTGGTTAAAGTTCAGGCGGTTTTAGGATGGTGGTTTTGGTTTACCCTTGACAGATGGGTAGCTTGGTTCTTTTTTCCTGGTGGGGCAGTAGCTTGTAGCTCTTCCGCAGATTTGGTTTGCATCTTTGTTTCTTGTTTTTAGTCTTGACAGTTTCAGGTTCCTATGATCTTATTGTTGTATTCTGGTTCCAATGTTTGGCTCCTTGTTTTCTGTAACTAGTTCTCCCATCCTTGGGACAGTTTTTCTACATTGAATGCTCTCAAATGCTCTTGCCCGAGGCTTCAACTTCTTTGTAACATTATTTTGATTTTCCTTTAATAGAATTAGCCTTTACAGAGAAAAAAAAAATTGATAAAAAGAAATAATCACAAGAGATTAGGGTTTGAACTGCATCTCCTACATGAAGAGAAGAAGTAAACTATTCTCCACCTATTTTAATTTTTTTTAAATGAGATGCCACATAGAAACATTGGATGGAAAAGAATAGCAAGGTGGCACACCTCAAAGGTTTGAATAACATGTATATAGAGCGATGCAAAATATTTGTGTAACACACTTAGCCCCCTAATGTCATATTAGGGTTGTGGAGCTTAATCAGACTTCTCGTTAAAGGTTAATTACAAATGTGGGGTCAAAGTCTTATTTCTCTCATAACCTTAAACCAAATTTGATACAACTATCATCTTTCGCTCATCAAGAGCTTTCCCACAATATAAATTTCATCTAAATTTAAGCTCTTGGCATAAAGTCTCTGAACTTTAACCCTTTTAAAGGTCAATTTCTTTATTTTTACAACCACGTGGAAATTCCTAGACATGTATCTAGGTCCAAGTTTGTTGGCTTCATTCTATACTCAAGCCTTTCCATATTGGTGATTTGTGCATTTTCTAAAACCTGAGCATTCTGATATGTCGATATACTGATGAAACAACTTAAAAATATCTTAATATTCAGAAAACTTTCTAATACACTAATACAATGTTAAATCCATCAAATGTTAATAGAAAAATTCAAAATGGCTTATCGAATATTCAACAAAAATGTTATACCTACAAACCGTCACAAAACATTGATATGTCTCTAGGCATGAGGCCATCTTGACACACGACCTCAAAGCTTTGTCACCAAATCATAGCTTCCCACATGGAAAATGATGAAATCTTTCACACATGGCATGTTTAAGATGTATATCAAATTATCAAGGTAATAATTATTTCCAAGATGTAATCCTCCCAAAGTTTTGATACCTTGATATGTCTATATGATAGCTTGGCATGTCACATCAATCAATAATTATCAATCACCACCTAGCACATTGGATAAGAGGACATTTCCTCTTCCATGTGGCATTCTTGATGTGTTCCACATGCCACTCATATTCGCAAGGTTGGCATGTAAAAAATACTAGATGTAGGTGACACATGTCATACACATGGGATCCCCATGTCATAAAATCAAGACATCACCCCTCAATTCTCCTAACACTTGACACTCTTGTTAGTATAATGTTTTGAGGTTCCAAATTTTTAGTGCCATCACATTGTGCTCCTTGTTAATACATAAAATGCTTCTGACTAACAATTCTTTCTTAGGGCCATTCGAAACAAGGATTTTTCATAATGATTCACTTCCATTTCCTCGAGGGCTTGATATGTTGATATTTCAACTATCACCTTATGGCCATCTCTCGCTTCACATTCTCATAAATCCATTTGACTAGGGTTAAGGACGACGTTAGTGAAATCCCAAATTTTGAATACTCTAACACGTCAATGAGGAATACCATCTTGAATCTTCCAAAGAGTTTCATTCTAACGGGTGCATTCCCAAAATTCTCTTAATAGCTTGCATTATAGGGGTCAACCCACAAAATTTCATTAGTAGTCAAAACCAAGGCTTAAACCCAAGATCCCCTAGCCACTTAAGTTTTTTCCTATGATTTCCTTTAGCTTAATATTTATTTGGTGCACGTTTCCAAACTAAATATTAGATTCTATTTATTTTTTAATATCTCATTTCTCATCAGGGCCTCTACTCTTGCTTTCTAGTGCCATCATTAACAAAACCTTCTAATCCTCACATCAAGAAGAATGATCCTTTGGCCTATCCAAGGCATCCTAAATTTTTTATATTTCAAACCATAGGGAACAATGATTTAATGAAAACATTAATAATAACTAGGACCACAAACCTATTAGCCCTTCCCCTTTGGAAACACACCATATACATCACAAAAAGTTATAAATGATTACAAACAGGCATGTAAAATATCACAATCAGGAACATCCAAGGATACCCCATCAATTTATGAACATAAAACACATAATGATCTCATATATGAAAGGATCCCATTTCAAATAAAATTCATATTCATAAAGGAATACATTTCAACATTTAGGACAATTATGTTAACTACTCAACGCACTGATCATGCCTCATGCATATTCATTAAAATTGTACAAAACTCTACCTACCATTTCAGACATACACAATGAATCCAAAATAATATTTAAATACGAAGTGTTGAGAAAAAATTACAATTCATTTACGAGAAAGGAATACACTTATCTATTCCTCTTAAAATTGTTGGAAATCGAATAAGGAATTACCACTCTCCACCAAATCATAGGTAATTTAAACTACACTACAAATTTCTTAAAACTAGCCACCTCCTAACCATATCCAATGTCTAATGGATGATTCACTTATTGCATAACAACAAAGAGTGTACTTCAATGTATAGAGTATGAATGAAAATTTCCTTCATTGGCTAGGAAATAGGAATGCCACTATGCAGGCAATAACTTTAGGTTGATCAAACTACAAATTTCACAACATAGAATGAAAGTTATTCCCACTTTCTATAGTCCCTAATATAATCCTTCTTCTATTGCTTCACATGCATAAACCCAACCAAATAGTTTATTTCTTTTCATTTTACTAGATTCAAGCAGAGGAATCTCTCTTTGGTATCCTCATCTAACACATCTCAGGATTGGACTTTGTGGTGTAGCTTCAAAATCTTTGATTTACAAGTTTATGGCTTACAGTCATTTTGGATTTACAACAATTCAAGTCTCATTTCTTTTTCTAATGTCTCTAGTCACTATAATACTCCAAACTCAAAATCTTGGAATTACAAAACTATCTTCCTTCTCCTCACGAGTACTACCTCATGTATGAGAGGTTTAGGGTCCCCTTCTCGGGTTGAAGGGTCAACAAGGAATTCATTGTAAGGTGCGCAACCCATCTTTGGGTATTTCAGTACCTCCTCTCCCCATTCCTATCATAGTTTCTTATTAGTTGGTAGTTCAACTAGAACATCAGGGGTCATGAACATTAATTTCAAAGAATATAGGAAACATCCCAATCCCTCATATAAGATTTATAATCAATCCATACTTGTCCTATGCTTCAACTTTAGCAATTTATAACTCTATTAGTAAAATATTTGCATCAAATAGTTGAGCAATTTGTCCATGTTGGCTCTCCAACATTGTCATCTTTCAATTATATTATGAAAAGTTGGAATTGGAAAAAATGATGGTACATCCCCATCCGCCTTAAAGAAAATTTTTCCTCGGTGTTCTACTATCTGTAGAACCAAACTTATACATAAAACCAAAATGGGTATGCCTTGTACATGATATCCTCTAGTTGCCATGTTGCATAACCTAGTCCAAAGTTATTCCATTACACCTTAACTTACATGGAGTGTGGTCGTTGTCTTTTTTTAGTATCCATTGTGGTTTTGGATAGAATTCTCCTTTATATTACATTTGCATCAAAGTCTAATCAATAATAAGGTTAACAACATCTATACGTATTTTAAGTAAAGATATATAAAACACATCATGTTACTTCATTGTGGGAGGAATGGTGAGTTTGTATTCTATTGGCCCCACTCTCTTCAATATTTGAAATGGTTCATAGTATCTTTGTGTTAACTTGGCACACAATTTCACTCTTAAGGAACTTTTGTTTTCTCTAATTTGGAGATACACATGATCTCCTATTCAAAATTCCATATGTGCTATATTTTTTCTACATAACTCCTATGTTGGACTTCTGCGACCTTCAATCTTTTCCATATGCTAGATACTTCCTATTCCATTTCATTTAACATATCTAGCCTAAGTGTGATTCTATCCACTAGATTACCCTAGTTGATTGGGATATTGCACTTCCTACCATATAGCGGTTCGAAAGGGCTCATCTTCAATAGTTCCTTATAGCCAATAATATAAGAAAATTCCACCAAAGGAAAAAAATATTCCCATCTCTTAGGTTGATGTGTAACATACATATTGAGTATGTTTTCTAATGTTATATTTACTCTTTCTATTTTTCCATAAGTTTGAGGGTGATAGGATGTGTTTAATGTTGATAGGGTTTCAAATATTGTAAATAAAGACTTCCAAAATTTAAGGTAATCTTGGCATATTTATTATATATGATCTTTTTAGGCATGATATACAATATGAAAATATTCTTCATAAAAATATGGGAATACCAATTTCCTTATAGGAAGAGTTTACAAGTCACTTGTCCTACTTAGATTATCCACTACAACCATGATCACACCATATTTCTTGGTGGTTCTTGGTAATCCACTGATGAAGTCCATTGATATCACTTCCCACTTCCCTCATAGAATTGGTATTGGATTGAGCCATCCTATTAAATATTTGCATTCTAATTTAACTTGATGTAATTATTATCAATATTTTCAACAATATCTTTCTTCATCCTTGGCTAACAACATATTTTTTTGTATATTTTATCATCTTTTGATAGCCTAGGTGACTTCTGTGTGGTCTTGTGCGAAACTCATCCATGGAAACCACATTTTTTATGGATCACCTACCTTTGTATTGTAATAATGCATCTCTAAGTACCTAATAATTTTCTCCCATTCGACCCTTCAGCTCTTGCTATGGAAATTTACTTACATGGTCAAAATACTGATCTTCCTATGTCCACTCTTTTATTCTTTCCTTAATGTCTATATCACATGTACTCATGGTTTCCATGTATATCACTTTCATACCTCTATTGAGTGTATCGACCACTTGATTCTCTTCACTTTCGATGCGTTCGATCTCTAAATAAAACTTGATAATAAGTTCTATCCACCTTACTTTCCTAGAAGTGATTTTCTCTTTCACAAACAAATACCCCAACGTTGGGAGGAAAAATTACTTTGAGACTATCCTAGTGTTCGACTGAGGGTGCCAACAAAAAGTTCACGTAGTCTAGCACTTTGCCAACATTTTCACTCCTTCAAGAAGAAGAAGAGTCTCACCCGAGGCAAACCAGAACCATATAAGGATAAAGGGGATATAGATTTGATTAATTATGCGACATGTGAAACTACTACAACATCCATTCTTAACCCTTCACGATATATATATTCAATAGGAATTTAAATATGTGCATAAAATTTTAAAAGGGGCCCATAAATTATACCACTAATTGCCAGAATTCCTGTCTTCCTTATATTATTAGTCAAAAGAGAACAATTTCATTACATTCATTATAATTACAACTTGTGGCAATTACACACTTTCATGCGGTATAAAAATCCACAGGAAAGAAATTAAAAAAACATTAGAAGCCCACATCTCATAAACTGGATAACTCTAAATGCTTGACACCATATATTCTCCTAGCTCGATCTAAATTTTAAGGCACTCTCTAAATTTTTTCCTCACTACCTTATGTATTCTTTTATAGCCACTCTCACTTGCTTGATCCATGGTTTTTCAATATCTGGGGCCATAATTTTCCTTTTCTATTTACTGTATCAAAATCAGATCCTAGTTCTTCAACACGCTCCCTTATTTTCCATTGTGTGGGTTCCGAGCCATGTTATTGCCATTTTGTTTTCTGATGTTTCATTTCTAGCATTTTTATCCAAAATTTCGTTCAAAACTATTATTCCTTCAAAAATTCGAAGGATCCAACATGCTGCAACCACATCCTATTGAATCACCCTCGAGTGAATGTATTTCTATTTTGCTTCTAAATATATGGTAGGCTGGATTCCAATAGCTTTATTTGCAGTACCTTCAAATGAAGGACTATCTTCGGAATATTATGAAGTGTGGACTCCTCCGGACTTGTCAATGCGGAAACAAAAGAGTGCCATAAGTCCATAAGTGTGGAAATCTTGCCTTAGAACTCAATGACAGCATGCTCACTAAGGTCATTGGGTTGTTACTCAACCAATTCTTGAATATCCTGATAGGAAACTGTGGACAATGTTCTGAAAGTCATAAAATGATTTAGAGCTTTTGGGTGAGGGTCACGAATGGCCCACTTGGTCACTTGGACTGCATCCTCGAGCTAATTAATTTGGGCATCAAGTACATCCACCTAGTGGAGGATATTCTTCTTTGCTTCCTTATTGAAGGTCACTAATGCTTGTTGATATAAAATTTGAACATTATCGTGTAAGGGGTAAATGGTTGCATTATTATTTGCGATAACACAGCTAACATCAGAGATCTAGAAAAACATGTGTTGGGATTCTTGCATGACTTGGGGTAGAGTAGCACAAAGAGAAGTAGAAATGTGCATTTTCTCACTATTCTAAGTGTTATAGATAGTTGAAGGATTATATAAATATTGTTTCATATTAGTGACAATATTCTAGAGCTCTACATGGATGTTTGGAAACAAGTTGTTGGCACACCACTTCAATGATAGTACAACATTTGGCAAGGGCATAGGTGGAAAAATCTTCATCTTGTTTGGTGGAATATGGAGCAAGAATTGTCCATAGAGATTGCAATTGAGAATGAACCTCACTAACTTCGGTATCTAATTATTCCTTCTCAAAATGTATGTACCTGTGACAAAAATGAAGTGTCCTTCAAAAGTGAGGTCATTAAATTCTCCTTTTATGGTGTCTTTAGTGCTATGCCACAGTGCATACATATAAGAAAGGGAATACTCTTCAGAAAGTGTAGCAAGGTCACGTCCCTCTAGAGGACATCACATTGGGAATGACCCAACTTGGTTCAAATTTTGGGTAAAAGACCCCGCAGAAGAAGGAGTGTACCGCGCGGAGTTGGTGAAGTTATATTAATTGTGCAATATTTTAGAGCTTTGGTTATGGGAGAATCCCTTGTTTTTATAGGTGGTATAGGGTAGAGTCCTAGTTTTATGGATCCATGGTATGTGGACCATGGTTTTTATAAGGTGTATTTAAGGGGGTTTAATATCTTAGCAGAGATAACAATGACAATAGAAAAGAACTAATAGAGTGGTCATATTTTCTGTATCTTTCTGTATTTTAGGAAAGGATTAGCAGTTGAGTGCACGAAGGCCTTAAAGAGTTTGCAGCTAAGTGCACAAACCACCTGCAACTAGGTGTGCAGGTTGAAGAAGTGAATGTAGGCAAAGATCTATTTAGTAAAGAAGGAAGTTTTGGCAAAGTGACATATGTCTCTTGTATCTTACATTTACTATTATCATTTGTTGTGCATACTTTCTTTTGAAATATGCAAATACTGTGAGTTATACTATGAATTGTTGAAGTTTATGAGTTTGTTACAAAGTTGTGAAGTTATTTATTTGTGCAAAGTTATTTGTATATCCGAAGTTATAGGAACAATATAAAGTAGAAGTAAATACATGATGTCACTACATGGATATCCCTTAGGTTGCACAAGCTTGGTTCTTCAGCCTCCCATAACTGCTTCGAGTGATATTGCGATCTGCTTGTAGGTCGTTTCTAAAAGGGCTAGTAGTTGAGGGTTTTGTTAATGTGCAACACATTCTAAACTTGGGTAAAGCACCCTATAACAAACAAATGGTTCCATTTTCAAGACTTGAAGGTGAATCTCGTCAGGTCATTGTAGGAGAGAGTGCTGACATGGTATATGAAATACATCGGGAGTAACCCAAATGCTATATTTAATGGAATTAAGAAAGCATGGGTAACAGAGTTCAAGAAGCCAAAATCAAAGTTAGAGTGTATCAAGAAGCTAAACGAGACCAATCAAGAACCAAATGAGTCTATATGGGAGTTAGATCAGTGATTCAAAGTATTGGTGGGACAAGTAAGTTATACTTTACCTACAGAATAGAACAAGGAATGGTTTATAGTTGCGTTATTACCACATATTAGATTACCTTTGTCACAACAAAATATTGGGACACAAGATGAAGCACTCTAGATCGAGATAAAGTTGGAAGCATCACCGATTAGGGATACTCATACAAGAGTACAACAAATACAGACTCAGATATCTAATTTGACCCTGAAATTGCAGGATCTTAAGAAAGGAAAAGATGTCAGATCAGAAGTATAGTGTACAAAATGCAAATTAGAGTTTCATTATAAGGATCAATGCCATGTGTTTATAGACTAGATAGCAAGTGGAGTGCTTACTCCACTCAACCAGGGATTGTACTGTGAAACCTGTATAGAAAGAGGAAAAAATCACCTTGAGGATTTCTACCTATTACAGAAGTACATGTAAACACTAAAGAAACTATGTTTCAACTACTTTAAATCAGTGGGCCATGACGAGAAGAATTGTCCAAGTTATGATTTAATGATGAAGCACACTATTGATGCATATATATTACAAGATTAAGGAGATTCCCACACACATCAAGGCTCCGACCAACACATTGGTCGAGGATGTTTCCAAGGCAGTGGTTGAGGATGAGGAGGAGGATTTGGTTGGGGCCGGGGCCAAATCATTTATTATATCTATGGTCAAGCAAGACACTTCATGCGAGTTTGTCAGAACACTACAATGACCTGCAGTTACTATAATTATTTTGATCCATGATCACCATAAGAATAGGTAACCCATTATTCCTATCAAATTTAATATATCAAAAAAACAACGAAAATTAACTAAATAATAACTTTATTACAAATTATACTGTGGTTACTTATAAAAAAAATTGCATGCATATTTCAACAACAACAAAAAACTTTAGCGGAAAATTATAGCAGTGAAATATGCCAATATTACTATGAATATTCCAACATATTCCATGGGGTTTAGATATATTATATCAGCCTGATAATTAACTTATAACTATGGGGATGAGCATAATTATAGGCATATATAACGTGTGGTCGACCGACTTATGTACTAATTGTTGGACTAGAAAATGTGGATCATTAATTCTTATTAGAATGTTTATATTATGTTTTTCTATTTCATAGTTATAACATTCCAACCAAATCTCCATTTCGTGTTGTTATCTCTACTGAATGTTGTTTCTAGGTGACTTAATATGTCATCAAACATAAAATACTTGGATGAAACTTTGTCACTATCTTGGATCATGTTCTATCTTGAACATCATTTTCTTCTATACTTCTTATCATAGTAACATGGGTTAAATCACAAGCCAATTCGATGTTCAATTTTTACTTTTTCATGTTTGGTTCAGTCGACTATCCTTGGTCACATGCCTATGATGAGCACCTTTCTACATTGAGTTTGTCTAGAATCGATTTTTTATGTCGCTATTTTTTCTGAACTACCATCATTTTCTATAGTTTTGTTTTAATGAATACATATTCTCCATATCCAAGCAACTGCAAGACGTCAAACCCGATACATTATTCTAGAAATTGTTCTAATTTTCTACGTTTCTTTTCTTTTCTACCCTTTAAATGATATCCTAAAAAACTTTTCATGCAATTGAGTGTAGATTCTATTGTTGTTGTGTGTCTTCTAGTTGAATACCTGGAAATATTCCATTTCCATTTATTGTATATGTTTACGTCCCTATTGGCTTCCAATTCCATGAGTCTTTTCTTGTAATATTCTTATGAGATTATGTCACAAGTTCTAAGAGGTCAAATTTAAATGGTTGTGTATAATTATGCTTCCCTTTCCTCTTCTTGTTCAACATCTTGAAGGAGTAAAATTATATCCCCTTGTTCTTCTCAAGCTTATGGTGGAATTGGGAATATTATATTAGATTATTAACTGATCATATATATATTTCATCAATTGTAGGCTGATACAGAATCTCTTGCGAGTCTACATCTAAAGAGTCGACATACCAAACTTCAATTATTTGTATGGACAATTGAACATGCGCTAAGGGAGGACTCATTTTTTGTATGTGTTGAGGTACTCTCCATCTATTGGAAGATTTTTATAGATTTCTGGAGGACTAACTATTGAAATTTGTATCATGTCTACCGAAATTAGTAAAGAGGGTAACAAAATGGACTTATTGGAATTTTCACATTCATACCGGTTCATATTCAGCATGTCACCAACATGTTTTTCCTATTTGTATATTTTTCTTGTCATGATCATTTGACCAATTTATTGTAGAATAATGATTTTAATATTAGAGACTCTCCCTATTCATGCAAAATGACTCTCTCTCATTAGGAAAGATTTAGAAATAAGGAAAAAATGAAATATCGAAAACTTATTTTAATAATACATATATTTAACACAATAATATAAACATGAATAAATAGGAATCAAGTAAAGAATATTTATTATTCATATTGCATTGAACAGTGGAAATAGCAAAAATCCATATAGAAATACACAATTTAGAAATTTAGGAATTTTATAATTTTGAAATACATATAACTAAATATAGAAAAGAACATATATATAATTGATTAATATTAATTGATGGAGGGAATAATAGTTAAAATGAATTGCATACACCAACATTAAGACCTTAAAGCATCTAGAAAATATACACCATCATTGTATTATCTAATTGGTGAAATGCGAATACTCGCGAAAATCATTACCATATGTTGACTCACAAAAAGTGCTTTTTGGGTCAATATCATAATCAAAATCATTAACATATGTTGGCTCATGAAAAGTTATTTTTGGGACAATTTCGATAATCAGAATATCATCTCAATGATACACAATATCTATTATATTCCTTTCTTATGGGATTTAATTTGAAGTTACACTTCATTCAAATTGATCACTGACACTTTAAGTGCATAAAAGATATAGTTTTAATGGTAGAGTTAATGTGTTAGATATTAGAATTGATGTGTATTGTAAAATTTCAAGAATTACAATATCAATGATCATGAAGTGTACTAGGGGTCATAGTTTCTAGAATTCATTGTGTTTTAAAGATCATAGTGCACTATGGTTCAACTAATTTTAGAGTTAGCCCCTTAAGAATTATCAAGTGACCAATGTAATTGTTTTTTAATGGTATTAGTTGTTAGAGGTTGCATTATGGAAGGGTTTTTAATTATCTAGGAGTATGAGTGATCACAGTAAATTAATGGTTATGGGTCATATTAGTGTTTTGACATTCATAATGGATTTTGGTTAAGGGGCACATATTGTATAAGATATTTTGGTCAGAGTGGTCAAATGTTACATTAAATAAGGGAAGCAATTTTGTGGGGGTTAATATATAGTGCAATATCTAGAAATATCTAATAATAAATTCATTATAATTAGTGAATTTATTGATACATATATTTAATTATATATTTTTTAAAGATCAAAATATCATTCAGAAACCTAATGTGTGTTTCCTTATGATTTCCCTCATTGTTTTAATCCAGTAACTAATGGACTGTACTTAAAAAAACCCTGAGCGATTTAGTAGCTAATTTTTCGATACTCCTAAAATTTTGCAAGGCTCTTAGAAATATTGAAAAAAATAGGTTATCTTAACTTTGAAATAAATATTTTATTTATATATTTGTCATTTAAATTTTCCAACCTTAAAGTATTTAGAAAAAATATAAATTAATTTAATTTTAATTACTAATGAAGAGGATTATTAATCCATATGACTTTAATGAAGAGGATTATTAATCTATATGATTTTATTTATTAGTTAAAGATGTTATTTTATTAGTGAAAAACGTTGTTAATCGATATTAATTTTTTTTTTTTTTTCTTATTTAACAACTTATCCTCAAATTTTATTTTGACAATTTTATTTTTAGCAAACAAAATTATGTATAATGACTTTCACACCATTTTCATAATTGTCAATTCAAATTGATAGTGTGAGCCACTGAGATAAATATTGACATTTCAGATTTAAGCATTAACTTTGTACATATTCTCTTCACTGTGAAGAAAGCAATTTAAACATTGAGTTTTTTAAATTTCACCATTACTTTTTTTACTTTGAAATTTTGTGTTTTTTACTGCAAAAACAATTAAATAGCGAGAGTTTCTAACTTTGAAACTATCCATTTTTTACTTCAAAAGAAAATAAATATTATTTTGAACTTTAAATTTTAATTTTTTACTTTTCCATCAACTATTTTCTCTTTCTAACCTTGAAATTATTTTTCATATCATATAGCTTTGCATCACTAGCCAAACCTACCTTTTCGTGAGGTCCTGGTTCTGAGATGATCACATCCTCTTTTTCTTTTCCATTCTGTGTTCCTCCCCATAATGAAAAGTGATAGATAATTCTTGTTCCTCCTCATACTGAAAAGAGAGATAATTCTTATTGAGTTTGATATCAACCTTGCATACCTTTGACTTCTGCAACATGACACACCTTGACCCGTGGAAAGAACATACCTTTGAGTGTCACCGACCAGTTTTCGCCTCCCTGCATTGAGCATAGGAATGTTCCCCTCCCAGGAACTAGATCATCTGTTTCATTGACACTCATTCTTTCCACTATACCATAACATTCTTTTATTCTTTTTCGATCTTAACAGAAAAAGACAAAAAAATTAAATATTCCAAAAAGAGCGGGAACGAGACAATATTTCCATCTATTATTGGCAGCTAGAGTCAGTAGTGTCGCCCTTGAAAAAAGCACTCAAAACAAAGTCTCCTCCACTTGGGTGGGATTTAGTTTGACTTAGGTACGCCTTAACCTTGTTATTGAGT
>APFE030826588.1:149412-176368 GCA_000404065.3 Pinus taeda | reverse complement strand
AGGGTTCCCAAAACTTAACACTTTAGAAGGTCTTAGAACTTACTAGTGATGAAAATAATACTTGAATCAAGAATGAAAATATGTTGCTATTTAAAACAAGTAACTAATGAACTACTAATTTTGAAACTATCATCTCTGCTACTGTCTAAATACTGAAAAATGATTTAAGCTACTGCACTCAAGGAAATCAATGATTGCAAAGAAAGTAAAACTAAAATCAAATTACATCATTCATAGTCTGATTTCTCGCCAGTTAGTCTAGCTATTGCTTTCGGAGATAATCGTCAATGACATGAGAAATCCAATATCTAATTGTAGAAAACTAAACTAAAATCAAATCACAACATTCATATTTCGATCCCTCGCCAGTTAGTCTAGCTATGGCTTTCGGAGGTAACCGTCAATGAAATGAGCAATCCAATATCTAATTGCAGAAAAATAAACTAAAATCAAATCACAACACTCATAATTCGATCGCTCGCCACTTAGTCTAGCTATGGCTTTCGGAGGTAACCGTCAATGAAATGAGCAATCCAATATCTAATTGCAGAAAAGTAAATTGAAATCAAATCACAACATTCATATTTCAATCCCTCGCCAGTTAGTCTAGCTATGGCTTTCGTAGGTAACCGTCAATGATATGAGTGAGTTGATTTCTAAACTAACTTAACAAAGCAAATGAATAAGACTGAAATCAACAAAACAAAACTAGAATTAAAAGAAACTAAGAAAAGCAAAGTCAGCAAAGGATCAATTCCATATCACTAGTTATTGTGAAAATTATATACAGATGCTCGGACCACCTAATCTATCCTGAAACATGCACAGACTGATCAGCGTTATACAAAGCTTGTAAATTCATGGACAGAAGTGAAATGTTAGAAATATATACACAAGTGAATAACTATAAAACATGTGCAGTGAAAATAAGGAAATGATACATAAAGACTATACAAAAACAATGGAAATGAAACCTCAGTGTGCAGGGGCCCTCTGCACATCCTCAGCCAACAGGCTATCAATCCAAAATTATGTTCACGCAAGCATGTAGAACAAAGTCTTCTTGTATATCTCAAAACACAATTATAGCAATAAAACTAGTGTCACGACACAGTAAATTCTTAACAGCAAAATTACATTCAAAAGACTAACTACTATGCGTATAGAACTACATAAATGTTTTCCTTATAAAACTACATGAACAGAGACACGTAAAAGACAACCTCCATGGATTTAGTATAATGGTTGCTGTGATGATTAAATCTGTTAAGGGTGGCTATTGGATATGTCCCCAGGGATCTAGGAATGGCCACGAAAGTCTTCACATGTTTGAAAATGGAGTCCTGTTGCCGTAGGACTCCTATGTTTGACCACCGCTTGGCCACCTTTGACCACGACCTTCTTTGACGAATCCATCTAGACCAATAGGACCTGATCCATGTCCTAGGTCATTTCCAACTTGCCCATGTGGCTTGCTTTACCTGGTGACACCTGCAACCTAGAGTTTAACAAAAACAACTGTGGAAAGTTGAATCAGCTGCGGAAAGTGACAAGATTCCGCAGCTCATGAGCCAAAATCTAGTTCAAACAACAAACACAAAACATAATTAGAAAACCATTTTAATTCTCTTTTGGAATTGGTATGCAATTATTTTGATAGCTTAGGAGTTTCAGGTGAGTGTAAAAAGTCTAAGAAAGTGTGTAGGAGAGATGCAGGTTTAGGGCTCAACATCTCTCTCTCGCTCTACCCTCTCCCCCCCTCTCTCCCTCCTCCTCCCCTCCTCTCCCTCCCTCCCTACCTCTCTCTCCTACTCTCACTCCCACTCCTAGTCTTCCTCCCTCTCTCCCTCTCCCTCTCCCTTCCCTCCCTCCTCCACTTTCTTCTCTACCACTCCCTCACCCTCCCCTTCTCCCCCACTCCCTCCTTCCCCCACTCTCTACTTTACCATTTCCTCTCATTTTATTTCTACCCCTATTTGTCTTTCCCTCCCTTCATCTCTTTTCCTATACCTCCACTCTCTCTCTCTACTTTTCTCCCTTTAAATTTTAAAAGCCCAAAATTCATATATTTTATATTGAAAACAATACAATAAAATATCTTCACAGTATTGTTTCTCCTAAAAACAAAATATCATTTAAATATGTAATAATAAATATTATTTAAAATTAAATTAAATCACATTACATTGAACAAAAAAATAAATTAATTATGAGAGAAAACAAAAAAAGAAAATTATATTAAAAATAATCAATAAATAGTTTTACTCTATTTATTTCATTTATTTCTTGTAATCTTTATTTGTCTTACAGAATATAACATAATTTTTTTAGCAACTAAAGTAGAGGCAAGCATAAAACATATCTAAATATAAAGTATATGGAAAATACCTCCAATATTTATCTTCCAAAGTTAAATGTTAACGACATAGTCCAACATCTCCTGTGGAGCTCCTCCACAATATTTCATACAAACAAAAGAAACTCAATAAAGAAACAAAAAAGAAGTCTTTAAATGGGATGGCATGACCTTGATTTATAAGTGATGTAAAACTCAATGGATAGAACCACCACGGTTGATGCTATCAGCAACCCACGCTTAGAAAATGTTGAACTATGTGATGCAGGAAAGGGAATTTGCTTTAGATCTGGAAATTTTCTGGCTTGGCAAGTTGAACATTCTTCTTTCCGTTAAGCGATGAGTGTACACTTCTCCATTTCCTTCCTTGCCAACAACACGATCATATTTTTCTACTGCTTTTCTGGCATCCTCTTTTTTTCTTTTCTTTAGTGGTAGTCCTCATTTTGGTCCTCATCTTCTTGCAACTCCATGATAAAGAAATAGTGCATACCTCTTTTAAAAGGCACCCAAAAAATCAATAAAAACTCCAAAAATATAGCACATACCTCCTTTAACCATTGCAGAACATGTGGGAAGTACATCTCGCAGGGAGAAGCAAATCTAAGCAGTAAAAAACAAAGACCCAAAAAATAGTTAAAAACAAAATATAGCATTATCTTAATAGTCAAAAGCAAAATCCCCAAAAAAATAAAACCCAAAAGCCAAGAAAAAACTACAAGAAAAAAGACGATGGACATTGCTAAAGCATCGCAAAAGAAAGAAAAAGCAGAAATGGAAAAGGAAAATCAACTAGGTGCAATTCTAAATCAACCCACTACCCAAGATGCTCTGCCCTGTAGCTACACTCAGTTCATGTCTTGCTTTGTACCGGCATTCTGCTATGCTACATGCGAAAGGTATCACTGCTAAACAAAACTGAAGAGCATAAGAACACATGTACTTTATATATATACCATTAATGAACAGAGGGTGTTTACAAAAATTGTTATATATACCATTAATGAGCCAAGGGTGTTTACAGAAATGGAATATGACGACCTCCTTTTCTCAAATTCCATCACATGTTCTCTCACTGGTTCTTCAAATGAGGGTTAGAATATTGGAGGGTCAAATTTCCCTAGCATGCACCTTCTACTGGTTGAAGGGTTGAGAATTCCTACACTATGCCAATTCGCTTCGTTTTCTAGAGTATCGACGACATACTCCAATTTATGATGGGGACCACTTGGTTAGGCTTTGCACCCATAAATCTAGAACTCCGATCTCATGCTTGATCACCTAGACGAAATGAACAATCAGACATCACACACAATTAAACACATGAACAGAACTTGTTTTCATTCGATCACTTAACAGGTTCTTATACATAGCAAGGAAACTTCTGGAGTTCGATGGGGCAGTGGCTTCTCTGGGAAGCTTGTCCATTTGTCAATGTGATCAAAGAATTCTAGAAGAAGCTACCTGTTGAATTCTCTAGAGGTGTCCAGCTACTAGATTAATGGCAGTGGTTGGAATTACCATTGTTTTCCAACACTCCCCCTTATTTCCAACCATATACTATAGCACAATATACAAGACACTGTAAACATACTCTTAATTTTCATGCCCGCTGGTCTAAGTCTTAGCTAGGCTTACAATATAATCTTGATTTTATACAATGCATAACTTACTTCTACAAAACTCAAATTTTGCCTTCCCAATAGGCTTAGTGAATATTTCAGCTACATTCTCATTTGTATTATAGTAAATTAGAGAAATTCCTTTTGATTGGACCTTTTCTCTTACAAAATGATAGTGTGTCTATATGATTTGACCTTGCATGACATACAGGATTGTTCCCCAGTTTGATGGTGCTTTGATTGTCACATCTGATCACTATAGTTTTTTGTTGACCTTCACTAACATCTTCAAGTATCCTTTTGAGCCATATAGCTTCATAGGTGCCACTACATAATGCTTTATATTCTGCTTCAGTTGATGATAAGGAAATTGTTGCCTATTTCTTGCTGCTCCATGATATAGCTCCCGATCCTATGTTGAAGATGTATCCAGTGGTGGATTTCCTGTCATCTGGAGTTCCAAGCCAGTCAGAATCAGAATGGCCTGTCAATTCAAAATTACAAGCATTAGTATATTCAATACCAAAATTGATAATTCCCTTTAAGTATCGAAGGACCCTTTTTGCAGTTATCCAATGGCTTCCATGAGGCTTATCCATGAATTGACTAAGTATGCTTACTGCATAAGCAATATCTAATCTGGTGGTAGTGAGATAATTCAGACTTCCCACTAATTGTCGATACAATGTTCCATTTACCACTTTTGTTCCATCATCACTTCTTAATTTGATATTTTGTTTCAATGGAGTACTCACTGCTTTACATTCATTGATATGAAATCTCTTTAGTACTTCATTTGTATATTTGCTTTGTGTTATTATGGTTCTTCCATCATTTCTCCATACTTCAAGACCTAGACAATAGTGCATCTCACCAAGATCCTTCATCTCAAATTCATGTGATAACTTCATTTTTATATCTGTAATTAATTTATCAACATTCCTTGTTATTATTAGATCATCAACATATATAGAAAGTAATACTATATCCCCATTTATGTCTATCTTGACATACAAATTAGGATAATTTCTACTCTTTTAAATCCTTGCTGAAAGAAGAATTTGTCGATTTTCTCATACCAATATCTCGGGGCCTGTTTTAGTCCATATAAGGCCTTTTTTAACTTGCATACAAGATCTTCTTAACCTTTCTTTACAAATCCTTCTAGTTGAACAAGATAAATCTCTTCTTTTAAGTCACCATTTAGAAAAGCTGACTTTACATCTAATTGATGTAGCTTCCATTCATATTTAGTTGCGAATGCTATCATTATTCTGATTGTATTCATTTTTGCAACTAGAGCAAAGGTATATTCATAATCTATACCTTATTTTTGTGAATAACCTTTTGCAACCAATCTTGCCTTATACTTGTCTATGCTACCATCTACATTAAATTTTATCTTGTACAACCATTTTGATCCTATAGGGACTTTATTTTCAGGTAATTCTGTTAATTCCCAAGTTTCATTTTTCATTATAGAGTCATATTCTTCTTTCATAGCTTCCATCCACTCTTTATGATTTTTGGCTTGTTCATAATTTAAGGGCTCAAAAATAGTCATTACTTGAGACATTAAGGCATAATATTTATACTTGATGGGGGCTTCAATTTGTCGTGTTGACCTTCTTAGAGGTTCATTACTTTGTGGAGTACCTTCTCCTTTTATTCTCTATGGAGTGCCTTCATTTCTTTGTGGACTTTGACTCCTTGTTGTGTCTTTTGGAATGTCTTTATGTTCTAGTTCTTGAGTTGATTCCACAACTTCTTCTTCCTTAAAGTTTTCATAAGAAGACTACCATACATTATGTTCATCTTCTTTTATCTGTTTATTTACATGCTCATGAAATATAACATCTCTACTTGCAAAGACCTTGTGAGTACTTGGATCATACATTTTATATGCTTTTGATCAGTGTAATATCCAATAAAAATACATTTGATAGATTTGGCATCTAACTTTCTCCTATCATCTTTAGGAATATGAGCAAAGGCCTTGCATCCAAATATCCTTAAATGACTAACTTTAGGTTTAATACCACAAAATTCTTCAAATGGTGTTTTGTGCTCAAGATACTTAGTAGGGCTTCTATTTTTAAGATATATAGCTATATTAATGGCTTCAGCCCAAAAACTATTAGAAAGTCCTTTACTTTTTATCATACATCGAGCACATTCAACTAATGTTATATTCTTTCTTTCAGCTACTCCATTTTGTTGAGGTGTACGTGGTACTATAAATTGTTGCATAATTCCATTTTGTTTGCAATATTTGATAAAAGCTCTTGAAGTGTATTCACCACCTTTATCTGATCGAAGAATTTTGATGTTCTTTCTTGTTTTCTTTTCAACCATATTCTTGAATTCTTTAAAGTATTCAAACACATCACTTTTGTTTCTTATAAAGTATACCCAGGTGTATCTAGTGCTATCATCAATGAATATAAGAAAGTAATATGCTCCACCAAGTGACATAGTTTGCATTGGACCACATACATCAGTATGCACTAGTTCAAGTATTTCACATTTTCTTCTATTTTATGCGTAGGAAATTCTTCCATATGTTGTCTTCCTAGTGCACAACCTTCACATTCAAAGTGTTCACCCTTAATAATTGGAAGACCTTCTACCATTAGTTTCTTTTGTAGTAACATTAGGTCATTATGATTTAAGTGTCCATACCTTTGATGTCAAAGCTCTATAGTTGGCATGCTTGTTGAAGCCAAAGCTTGATGCCCATTCTTCATTACATCCAACTTGTACAAGCCTCCAACTCTCATTCCTTTTGCAACAACTTTGTAGTTGTCCTGCACATCCTTTACTAGAAAATGTGATTTCACAAATTCAACTTTTAAATGTTGATCTGTGATAGTAGAGACTGAAATTAAGTTCTTCTTTGATCCTGGAACATACACCACATTTTGAATTTGTTTTTCTTGTCCATTAGGCATCATAACAATTATATTACCATATCCTTTAATTTCATGTGATCTATTATCTCCTTAATAGATGTGTCCACCATTATTAATCTCATGATAAGTATCAAACCAATCTCTTTTGCATGACATATGGATTGATGCACTAGAATCTATAAAACAAGCATTATCATCATTAGTTTCTGCTGATAAAGCAACATTGGACACAAAAAATTTAAGATTGCTAACATCTTGACTAATTGCTTCATCTCTATCAACATAATTTCCTGAATGCCTTCTTTGTTTAAATTGGTCAGACCTCCTTTTTATGCAATTCTTAGCAAAATGACCATGTTTTCCACAGTAATAACACACATCATCTCTACTTGATTTGGAATTTGTGCTTGGTAAAGGGGTACCTTGAAATGATTTTACCTGTGGCTTTTTGTCTTTATTTTTCTCCCACTATTTACCTACGAAGGACTTCTTCCCTTTGTCCATCAATGCTAAATCTAGATTAGGAGATTTCTGTTTAAGGCTCCTTCTTTGCTCTTCTTCCTGTATAAGTATCCCTACCAACTCATCAAAAGTAGGAGCCTTCTATCTAGCTGAAAGACCAGTTATAATCATTTGATATTCACAAAGCATTCCACTTAATGTCACAGTAACTAAGTCTGTACTAGATACTGATTCATCAATGTCACCTAGTTTATCCTTTAGATCTTTAATTCTAGAAATAAAATCACTAACACTTTCATTTTCTTCCATCTTAATTGAAAGAAGATTACTCTTTAAATACAATATTCGATTTGTAGTATTCGTCTCATACAAATTTTTGAGAGTGCCCCATGTCTCCTTGGATGTTTTGCACTCTCTAAAGTGTGGAATAATGTTGTCCTTAACTGTCATCCGCAGAAGCACCTTTGCTTTGTTTTCCTGTCACTACCAATCTTGAATTGCAGCATCTATGGCTTGAAGGGACACTGGCTTAACTTCAACTCCAGACATAATTTCCCATGTATTGTTGCCTGCCATCAAAGTCTACAACTTAAACTTCCAATTTGCATAATTTTCACCATCTAACCTGTTAGAGTCAGATAAATAAGATTCTGCCAATACATTAGCCATTTTAAATAAGCTTATAAATCCGCTAGTAAAAATTTTATCCAATATTATTGGATAATATGGCTGCCTTGATTTCCAAAATTGTTATTATATATCTTCTCAACTGAAGGGAAGTAATCTAGAACAAAATAATACCTCAGATACAAATCTGAATTCAAATCAATGTTACAATAAAGCCTTTCAACATCCAAGTTAAATCTTTGAACTTATCTTTCATTACAATAGAACAAGCAGAATCCAATTTTCAAGTTGCCCAAAAAATTACTAATAAAGAGTAATCACCTTCCGTGGCTCGTTACAGATTTATAACTCAGCTATCCAAAAGACTACTTTAAAGTCTGAGGTGCAAATGGAATTTTGATAAATATTATCATAGAAAAAGATTCCAATGAGAAAACAGAAAATCAAAGATATATTGAAATTGTTGTCACTTCCAAACAACCTTTATCGTTGTCGCCCACAGATTCTATACTGATAAATTTCACTTCACTGACTTTCTTCTCCACCTTCGGCACACTCACCACCAGCACGCCGTTCTCCAAGCTCGCTTTGACATTTTCCCTATTGTCATCTGGCAAATGGAACTGTTGGATAAATTTACGGACCAATCGCTCCTCTCGGTGCTATTTTCCGGACTTGTCAAGCTTCTCCTTCTATTGTTCTTGCTCACGGTAAACACATCGCTCTTGAACCCAATATTAATGTCCTCGTTACAGTGGCTCGAATGCCTCACTCAACTTCCTCACCAACTCTCACAGGCAGGCTTCTCATGGCGTTCTTCTACAGCTCCAGCCCCTCTGGAACGTACCCTCTCAGAAGAACTTTGCATCACTCACGAAGCTCTTATATCAAATCAGCGATCACAAATAGTTAAACACATGAACAGAACTTGTTTTCATTCGATCACTTAATAGGTTTTTATACATAGCAAGGAAACTTCTGGAGTTTGGTGGGGCGGTGGCTTCTCCAGGAATCTTGTCCATTTGTCAATGTGACTGCCAAATTCTAGAAGAAGCTACCTGCTGAATTCTCTAGAGGTGTCCAACTATTGCATTAATGGGAGTGGTTGGAATTACCGTTGCTTTCCAACATGAACCACCACGCTCCCACTCCATGTGATCATGTGATCCTGCTTTGCATCCTGCAATTTACAGAAATTTGCATGGCATTATAAGTTCACCTTTTGGATCCCTTCAAAATTCCTTGAGCATTTATAGGATGGTGAGGATTCTATGTAGTCCCCTCACATTCAGTGGCACCCACGGTATGTATGGGTCTGCATTCTTCGTCTAGATGCCAAGTAGTTAAGTAGGAACTCCCACACAGATGTGCACCAGCAATATTTTCTGCCAGCTCTCTCGATCATAAGTTCAATCCTTATTTATTTATTTCTAGTGTCCACAATAGATATGCCCTTTTCAATTCACATGATAGCCGTTTTATGCACCTTCCATCGATACCCTCTAATACCCTCCACGACCTTTTACTCGCATAAATTTGTGTTTTAAATGCTTTCTCCTGTGGTGCCCACACTGTTGACTTGCCTGATGGTCATTTTCAAGTTCGGAGTGCTATTTTCCCCTGATGTGGCACTGATTTCAAATTTGTTAAAGTTAGTTAAAATTTATTTCACGTTAACATCCAAATTAGAAACTTTAGTTTTATATATAGTAATAATCAAAATAAAAATAGAAATTTTCCAATTACAAATATGGTAAAATTTATTAAGAATAGATTAATGTTTAAAATAGTCAAACTTGTTAATCATTTTTTTGATATTAACAATTTAACTATACATTTGAGATTAACAATTTTGCAGGTTGGTTTTTAAAAATTAACAATGTATGGTTAATCAAAATGTAGATATTTTTATGCAATAATCAAAAGATTTATCTAATATATTTTTGCATGCTTACTTCAACTAATACATTCTCAATGCTTTAAATGCAAAAATATTAGCCATTATATCAACTATAACATCGCTAATTTATCATACAATCATTTTACGACGATAACAATGATTACGTAAAAAAAAATAAGTAAAGATGAAGATACTCCCATGAGGCATAGCAAAGGGAATTCTTAACATGTAGAGAAACCACGTATTTAGACTGAAGGGAAATTCATTGATATCAGAGATTTTTCGACATATGTAATTGAATAATAATAAAAGAATTGAAGAGGACTATTTTCAACTTACCATGGTTTATACTTGTGCCAAAGGCTACCATAAAGTATTCAAGTACCTATTCAAAGGCAAGAGATTTTCCTACAATTGGTGCAAACACATCTACAAATTGTTGATCAGATGCAATTCTATCATCCCCATGAAGTCTCATAACCCTAGTCTTTTTTAGGGTGCCATAGCCTTAATACCTCAACTCAATATTTAGAAAAAAAGCACGAGATAATGGGCCCCCTTGTATGACTCCACAAGGTGGAATGAATGTTGAGGGTGACCCATTTATGAGGATTAAGAAGAAGCCATTGGAAATAAGAGAGATAATCCAATTTATACTTTGGGTGAAAATGATGTGATATATTTATTGCTAACTAAGTCTACCAAAACCATTGGGCATCACAAGCTTGATGAACATACCCAAATTTTGAAATATCTAGAGATAGAATCAATTCATGGGCAAAAATGATGCTATCAATGATTTTTCTACCTTCACGAGAACTAGATTTCTCCTAGAAGATGAGCTTAAGGATTTTCTATCATGTCTTCTATAGCGATGAGTGTGAAGTAGGTGGCATTAAGGTTATGAGTACTAGGGAGGTAATGCAAAAATCCTCAATGAATTCACAAACATGTTACTTACTGATGGCCTAATATGATTGAAAGAAGTGTAAGGTAAATCTATCTAGTATAGGGGTTTTCCTTTTGACATTTCAAATACTACTTCTTCTACATATATAAATATGATATCAAAGAGATGGGCTCCATTGTGCTTCTAGGTAATCCAAGTGGGAATGTTATATGTAATTATTTATAATAAATTCCTCCAAAAACTTCTTAGGTCCAGTGAGAAAATATTAGTAGTAATTTCTCAATTCCTTTTCGATGTTAACATCTTACTATAACTTCAAGCCCTAACTTTCTTTTAGGGTTGAAAATAAGTTATGATATTGATGTTAAACCCTGGATAAATTGAAGCATTGTGTGTTCTTCTCTCCTTCATTTACCCATAAAACTTTCAATTATTGATGTCATAAGACTTCCTCTTCTTTGTTACACTCCCCCAACTATATTTGATGTTAGGTTTTGTGGCTGATAAGTTCCCTTGTTCTACCTTTGGGGATGATATTACATTAAACATGCTCCATTTTTCTCAATCAAATCCTTATACAATTCAAAAATGTATTTGAATTCATCTTTATTGCATTGTCATAGATAATTTGACGTGATTTAAATTTTGCTAGAAGTGATATGTTGTGCTACATTTTCTCATTGGAGTTTCTTTCCACTATTTAGCTAAATTGTGATAAACATATGGATTATTTAGCTAAAACACTTCAAAATTAAATTTATCATTTTTGGGATTCATGTCTAAACTAGTTTCAAACTTATTGGTCAATGATTCAAGACCATGCTTCCAATAAACTTATTGGCCCTATGATCATTAAATATTCTGAAAAGGAAATTCATCTAGTTTAGAGATTACGTGATCAAGGACCCCTCTTCTATTGTCTTAGGTGTGTGTTTCATTGGATGTTACCAATTCAACTAAAATTAGGCTTCAATTACTGACTTGAAAAAACCACAAATCCACATCTGGTAATCTCAGAACTATGATTTGAATAGAAAGTGGAATCCACCCATGGTATCCATCCACGGTGTCCACCTATCCTATTGTAACTCAAGAATCCAATGAGAGTACTATAAATAAAAAGCCTCACTTGGTAAAATGACAGATGATTCCTTCACATTATATGGTAAATGATTTATCCATATAATAAACAATTATATTTTTTTCATATATTGTTAGGTATTCAGTGTGTGTATTTTTTGTTCAAGGTTTTTCTAAGAATAGTTGCATCGCATATTTATATTCTTTCTCTCCTACTCTCTTTCATTATTGATTATTCCTAGATCATAGCCCCTATGATCTAGATAAGTGGTATGAGAGCCAAGTTGATGTAATAAGTGTATGTATAGGCCAATGCTATGAGATTATAGTTATTATTTAGATGGAAGATTAAATTTTCTCCTTGGTGAGGCTTATGCCTTTTTATTTCCTCAAATCATTAACCATATGGATTTCGTGAAATAACTAGCAAAGTCCAAAGGGATCCTGACCAATGAATCCCTCAATAAATCATCAATAAGGGGAAAAGGATCAAACCCTATGGTTGTGGTTGCAATTAAAAGGGTTGTAGGAAGCTCTAAGATGGAGTAACATAATGATAACATGCCCCAAACAAGAGATGTGGTGGAGGAATTCTAGATTGGAAATGATGTTAATCTTTATGCGCCCTTCGATAATGGAAAGAACGGGTTGCATAAGCTTTTCTATAAGAACAAAACACTAGTCCAGGTTCGAGTATGGTGGAGCCATGGTCTCATGGCCAAGCTACAAGCCTGCATATTTCCTAATGATGGTTCTCCCAAGAAGCAATGGTACATGCTCAAAGACCTCAATAAACCTCATTATGTTGTTTCCTTTATTGATTCCACCCTGAAATACTACCTCACCCTCCAAGAATTGAGAGATTATCACCATGCATAAATTAAGGATGAATACGTGGAATATGCTTTGGAGGAGAAGATGCAAAAATAATCTAGGAGTTTCTTCTATTTTCTCATCATTCCCCACACCCCAGATTATAATGTTGAACATTATAATGATGTGGAGGATACCATGGACAGCGCCTACACTTGGCTCACTACCTTTCAAGCCTCTAGAGTGCTCATGGTTCTCCTCAACATTCAAACTGACCCTTTTCTTACCAAGGTACCTAGAAAAAGGGTGACCACTATGCTAAGCACAGGGTCCCTCTCTAACCTCTCAAGAATATAAAATCCAAGGATTTATATCTTTTAAGGTTACAATTACATGAACATGAGTGATGTCATAGTCTCCATGAATGTCATAGGAAATGGTGTGAATGGATTCATTATATTTCATCTCATACCATCCAAGATTTTAGCCACCACTCACATGTTTCAAGAAGTTAAATTTTTCCATAGAAATGCATGTTCAAAAAACAAAAAATGATGGCCGTAGTGCATGGTGAGTTTGTTCTCCATAATAGCGGTAATGAAAGGTATAGAATTCATGTGGTAGGATTCCAAAAAATGATCCAAGCTTTTGGTTCATTTATACATTCTCCTAATGATCCATTGCCCACTACCTATGCATGAGATCCTAGAGTGAGGAGCCTCTTCTTTCTTCATATTGTAGCCAATGCATGTTGAATATTTCAGATCAACTTTCAAATCACATCCAAAATGAGTGGAATATTTCGAATCTCTATGCATAACACTAAGAATTCCATTGGAATATTTTCGATGTTTCCAAATCTCTCACCTATGTAAGATTTCAAAGTTTTTCCATTGCCAAATCCTTTTCCAACTGAATACTTATGATATTGGTCCTTCTCAATGCAAGATTTTTTTTGTAGCCCATTCCAATGGAAGATTATCATTCTTGACCCCCACCAACAAAAGGATTTTGTCACTAGAACTAGTTGGGTGAAAACTTTTGACGTCATACACAAGAAGATGAAGACATTTGAAATTATAACCTTCTAGGGGAAACTTCCATCATAGACCCATGTCAATGGAGATTTTACCATCTAGGGCCTATCCATACACTATTTGTATCAAAGTTGGCCCACAAGTGTCATGGGGCATCAATATCTTTGGACCTTCGTTTATCATAGTTGTGGGTACCTACAAACCCATGTTTATGGATCAACTACAAAACACCCTTTCCATTGATGTTCATTTTCTAGGCCAAACACTATCAATATCAAAGTTAGCCCATAAGCATTATAGGATACTATATCCTTTGACCTTTGCTCAACATGACTATGGGTCAACCATGCAAAACCCTTAGATTCATTGGCTCATATTAAATAAAAGTATCTCACAAGGGAACTTGAAACAATGGGAACCATTTCTTCCTAAGGAAAAAATCTTGATCCAAATGGAAAGTAGTATCCACACATGGTAGTTACCCATGGCATTGTAACTCGAGAAGGCACCTAGAATACCATAAATGATGGGTGTCACCTTGTAAAAGGACAAATGTGTCCTTCAAAATGTACGATAAATGATTTCTCCGTTTAATAAAGAATTATTTTATTTTCATATATTGTTATATCTTCACTGTGTGTATTTTCTATTTAAGATTTTTATAAGAATTGTTTCAGAGCATATTTGTATTCTCTCTCTCCAATTCTCTGTAAGAATTTATGGTTTCTAAATCTTAGACACCAAGATCTGTATCAACCTCCCCTATTTTCATCCAAGGATTCAACCATAAATATGGTTCCACAATTGGGTAACCATGTCTTATAACATAAGGGATGGGTTGAATATTGTGAAAAAAGAAAAACATATATTCCTAGTTAGATTGAGTCCATAAACAATGGAAATGAAGCCCATTTATGTCAAACATATTAGTTGATATTTTATTGTGAAAATTTTTTGAGTGGAGAAGGTGTTTGAAAGCGTAACCTCATGGTGGATGTATAATAAAGTAATTCCCCTTGATGCCTCGTGTAAATCGGATTTCATTGAGTTATGGTTTCTTGAACTAGTATCAATTTTAGAGAGCATATCAAATGAGCACTTTGTTTCCTATAGGGTAGGCATAGTTGGTTTTTCTTTCAAAATTTTATTTTTAATATATATTTGTTTTTTCATTCATTCATCTGATAGTTTATGATAATATATTCTTTGTGTATTTGAGCGGGTGGGGTGGAACATGTTCATCATGAATGCCATTATTCTTAAATTGACTAGCATTTCTCTCAACTCTTGTAGAAGTTTCTTAATTCTTCTTTATACACCCTATTATTCCATTTTCGCATTTTTATCATTAGTTTAGGGTTTTAGTTTCAACTGCTAAAGAGATAGACTAGTGATGCTTACATTGTATTTTTTATTCCTAAAATTATCGTTTTGTTTTCAAGTATTTTGTCAAAATTCGAATTTATTGATTCAATATTGAGTCAATCTATTTTCCATCCCATTCTAATACTAAATATTGCAAATAAAGCTTGCTAAGCTCCATATCTTCACCTTCGTCTAAGTTTGTTAGGTCTCTAATGTCTTAATCCATTTATGTGTCTTTGTTGTCTTCACTATTATTGTTTCTTCACTTCATTCATTATATCATTCTTTCCCATGTTTCTTATAGCTGGTGGGATTACTCTTTAGGATTATTGGTAACCTTGTTTAACGTTTCCACCATGTTCTTGGATAACATTTTATGTCAATTTCATGATATTTTCCAATGAAATCAACATCGAAGGAGGGTTTTTTACTAGATTTTTTCTTTCTTGCCACATTTTCAAAACTCTTAGGTTCTTTCTCCATTTATGGTTTAGGGATAGAGGAAGTTTTATTAAGAGGAAAATCCCTAAATAGGTTCCCTTGCTAATGGTATTTGTGTTGATGTCGCTTCTTGTGATGACAGTCCTCCTACCAACATCCATTCAACTCGGCTTGAATTAAGAACATGTATTGGTACCAAAAGTACTTACTCATTGTTCCATGTCTTGAAACGTGTATTAGTTGTTTGGAAAATACAAGGATGCAAGTTTGGAGAACAGTTTCATGTAAGGAATACATTCTTTTAACTATGAATTTTCTTTCTAGTCTCCTAGGATAAACGTTTAGTTGTTCAATATTGTATAAAAAATAAAAATCGACTAAGAAAATATATCTAAAATTGCAACAACAAAAGAAAAAGAGCAAGGCGAAGCAATAAGAAGAAAACAATGAGAATTGTTTCTACACTTCAAACCATACAAAGCAAAGTGTCCATGTTATTTTGAAGAGAAAACTCTATACTAAACACACAAATCCAATAACCAAAATAAGATAAATTATCTCACTCCCCATATGATTAACAAAAAGAGGTAAACACACGAGTAATTCACTATAAAATGTGTTTTGAAATATTTAAAACCTTTAGTATTAAAGTAGCTTTAAAATATTTAAAGTTTATTTAAATTATCAATATTAAAAAAAGATAAACACATTTTGAATAGAAATTTACATACTAGCACAATTATATAAATTAAATGGCTAGTAAATGTTAATAATTATCAATCCATAATAAAGACCAAAACATTTACTTCATCATACATCACAGGTTGCTAAAATTTCAAATTTTATGAAATTTACATTATTATTATTATCATTATGATTATAAGCTAAACATATATTCATTTCAGAAAGGATGGAAAAATATTTGTATCCATGAACATTTAGATCCACTTTATTATGGAGTTTCTTAATCTATAAATAGGGTATGTACAATACCATGGGCTAGCGCCATGTATTTTCAATATCACATGCCGAGAAAACCATAACTCATTTCAAATGAAACTTGCTCATACGATATTTTGTTAACTAGCAATTTCACCATATGCTGCAAAGGAATGCCATAAGATGGGAGCATAGACCTTTATTTTATTTTATTTTACAATTGTAAAATTAACAAAGATTTCTTGCATAGAAAAAGGAGAAAGATTGAATGGGAGGGAGTCAAAGGCTTGTTACACTGATATGTGTATTATTATGAATTGGATGGAATCCACATGATTAAATAGTGGGATACATCAAATCATTGTCTTCCTTTTGAATCCCCAACATTCAACAATGAATTCATCTAATTGTTAACTATTATCCTGCAACCCATTCCACAGATGTGTTCTTAAGCCGAAGTGCAAACTATTCCAGCAAGAGGAAGAAGGAAATACTAACTATTTCAGTCATTGTATGGTTGTCCCAAAGCACAAGGACATGGTCAAGCTTGACCAAGCAGTTGAGAAAATCCATGCCGAGAAGTATAATGGAGCTGGAGTTAGTCCATGCCCAGATGCTTCACCATCCATTCCCCATATGGAACTGATTTAACTCCTGCTGCTAATACCTATCAAAACTCACCAAAAATGCTTTAGGTTGATTAGTTAGTTGTAATTGCAATCACAATATAATAAATATAGCATATCCTAAACATTCCTTCACACTAATTCTTGTGTTGATGTACATTTAGTGTTTATTAAGGGATTGTGAAAAGCTTGAGTGAAATCCTGATAGATAGATCAAAGTTTGTAAGCATAGGTATGGAAGAATACATGTGACTTTTTTGTATTTACTTCTTCAAGAATTCATTACATTATAGTGTTGAGAGATATTTAAAATGAAATCATCACATCGAGTGTCATGTTTATTGTTTCTTGTCTATGGAAATAATAGTATTGTAGACACAATGTTTTTTTTTGTTTTCTATTGTTAGAAATTATATATTACAGAGCAATGGAACACATAAAATATATTGCAGAAATACAAACACACAAAACACACAAAACAAGAGAGACACATATGTACGTAGTTCACCCAATTTGGGTTATGTCCATGGAGAAATAGCCAGCCCTTCCTTTTATATTATCTAGCAAAGTGAAGAGATACAACATACAACAAATCCGTTGTAATTCACTATTTTCTCTCACACAATCTCCTCTCTCTTTCTCACTCAGAATATAGAGCTACATAGACGCAATACAATTCCCTCATATATAGTGAGGGGTTTCCTTCTAGGAAAAAAACCTTAAATTAAACATAACTTCTATCGTCATATCTCCGCCTAATGAATGACCTAGATTGACTACGAAATTACAACATTTTACAAGGCACTTTCACATCTATTTTTAGCTTGGGGATCACTACCCCTGATCCCCCACCAGGGGGGATCCAAATAATCATCATCACCCCCCAGACCCCCTGGCAGCGTACATTTTGTGTGCAACATTGCCGCCAAATTATGAACTAGGGTCCAATGCAGTGATACCTCTGAATAAAGAAGATAATTAGGCTCCACACCCAACATCTATTTGTATGCTTTGGCTTGAGATTCACATTAACTCTTTTGAAATAGTGTATGAAAATAATTATTCTATCATTCTCTAAAACTTGGTTCAAAAAAAATCTATATGTAAACACCATATTCAGAACTGTGGGTGTAACAATTTTTATTGGGGCAGATAATGTCACATCATTTTGAATGTCATTCACTTTGGGAGTTGTCTTTCTTTCTAGAAGACGTTAAACCTAGTCGAGAAAATTTTCATTTATTTCAAATGGATTATAAAGTAGGATAAGAACATATTTTAATCAGTGAAATAAGTTTAGAAAGTTTATATATTTATGAAAGAAACATCCATTACAATGAATATCGCTATTTATGCATCTCAATTAAATACACAAAGATTGTCTAACCAGTTGTAATAAAATTTTCAAATAAATTAAAGAAAACAAATATAGTCAACAGTTCCCTTCACAACATTTATTGCAATATTTTTTTCACAATTCCTAGTAATAACACTTACAAATCTAGATATAGGAATGCTAAACAGGAAAATCGAATGGTATATTTTTATATTGACACACATTTCTCTACCAATATTTTTCTTCCACGACCTTAGGAGGACAAACATATATATAGTTCGTTTCCATTCTGAGTTTTTGCATCAAAACTGAGTCATTTTAGGGAGTATTTTTTTGTCCCATGATTATATCATCAACCTTTTACAACAAAAAACCATTTTGATGAAAATACAAGCTAATGATGAACAATTCCCCACTATGATAGGAGAGGAAGATGGTGCTCTGCACTCAAGCACCATAAGGTCTAGGGTAGCAAGTGGTCTGATGTTTTATTGTCGTCATCATTGCTTTTTCCATTTTCCTACAGTGAGGAGCTCACCGTCATGTATTTTGGGCTGGTTCCCTACCCATTGTACAACCGTTACTTGCATCCCCAATTTTGTCTACAACTGTTGGAATGGATTTAGACGTTCTCGATTATTCCACCGACCCAAATCCCCACGAGCTGATTTCGGCGCCCCCTCATAGTGTGTTAGTTTCTGGTCCTCATTTCACATTGTTTCGCCCGTGGATATGCCTGCTATTTGTCACTGAGCCTTCTAAACCATTTGTTCCCTACCTATCGGCTTCTACTCCCCCCATTGCATCTCCTAGGCTTGACTTCCCTCCACTCTCTCCTACTACGCTCAACCTTCTTGACGCTTGCATTGCACCCTCCCCTACCTTTGATACCATTTCTCGTAAGGCATCCCTTCACCTTGCATCATTTCGTATTCCCATTTCTTTAGGGTTGTCACAATCTGGGATATCCTCTATCTATCACTCCACAATGGAAAACAACCCTAACCCTACCTCTTTTTAGGGGAATTTTCCTATTCCCTCTGCCAGCTTCAATATTCGGGCAGTTAACCCTCAGAACTCCTCCCCTTCTCCACATATGGACTCACAAGGCAATCACAACCCCTTCTTGGACCATTCAACAGCTAGACAATCTAGTAAGGCCAAGAAGAATAAGTGTGTCAAGGCCTTCAGAAAGGACAACAATCTTAGATTTGGGAAGGTATCACTATGGGAAAAGTGGTGGATACCGCAAATAGGGTTTTGATGGGGTGTGTGAGTGGAAGAACATATTTGGCCGAGTGGCTTCGCTTCTAAACCTTCGATATTTGGGGCACTTTACACAAGGAAATTACGTCAATCACCGCCCTTAGTGTACATCGAGAAGAATACAAAGATTGGATACTCTCCCACTACTGGCATATCAAAATGGACCCTATGCTTCTAAAACAATGGAGCCCCCTCTTCGATTGAGAACGAGAAAAGTTGGGTACTGGTCTTGTTTGGGTTCATCTTCTAGGGATACCTCTACACTTTTGGTCGAACAACATCTTTATTCACATTATAAATGCACTGGGTACCTATTTGGATCATGATAAGTGATATACAACTTCTAACAAAAAATCTATGGCCCACATATTGGTTCACCTAGACACTAGAGAAGGATTGGAGGAAACAATACTTTTCACTAGAAGAATTTAAGTCGCAAACAAACCCTAGATTATGAGGGAATCCCCTTCAGGTGTAGAAGGTGTCACAAGGTAGAGAACCTATATAAGGAGCTCCCAATCGTGCTATGGGTGACTTCTCCATCAGAAAAAGGCACTAAGAATTCATAATATGAAGATCCTCTCGTGGAAGGACAACCTCCTCACGCTATCAATCTGATGGCTATGGATGGGGATACTTCTCTACTAACTTATTTTGCCTCTGTGCGGCCTACATCCCTGCCCATGATGAGATCTTGGACTGTCACGGTAGCTTCTCTCTCCACGTGTACTCTTCCTTCGCTCTATTCTTATGTTTCTTTTATATGCATTGCACAAAAATTACATGTTTCATATGCATCCATTACTAGCTTTTCCACATTCCTTCTAACATGCCCGCTTGATCATCCTTCTACTATCTTCTCCACTACCCCATCCTCTATCACTAGAGCTGACTCTATCACTTCACCTAAGCCCTCCACCAGTTCTCAACTTTCACATCCATATAACCTCCGACCCCGATGTATCCATCCCTCCTAGACCATCTGGATTAGGTTTATCTTCCCTCCCTATTGATACCAAGCCCACTCGAGGGCACCCTTCTAGGATTTTGAGAGCTATCCTTCTTGATGGGGTAGCTGTGGCCTTGGGAAGATATAACAAAATTGATAGGCTCTTAGAAAAAATAACACCCTTAATCAAGATGATCCATGAGGTGGTTGTCCTTCAAATGTAGAGGGTCGGCTAGCCCTACTAAAAAATTAGTCCTCAAGAGGCTCCTGGATACAGATCCATCTGATATAATTTGTTTACAAGAAACCCTCGAGAAGGTAAAGTAGGTTTCCTATGTCAATGGATGATCCGGGGATATTGCACTCGGCATTAATACTCAATCCATCAACCCCATTTCTGTATGTGGGGGACCTATATTCCTAGCAATGGATATCTTTTCCTCGGAAATGGAAAGGAACTTTCATATCATCAATGTCTATCCACCATATCATAGTAGGGTGGAGCTCTGGAATCACCTCTTGCAATTATTGTTGATGAATTCTAATAACATAATTTTGGGTGGACACCTCAATTTCACTATTCGTCATGAGGAATCCTGGGGACATCATACATAGTTGGATCCCCTATTAGATTATATGGAACATCTCCTGTAATAGCATCATATGATTAACATCCCCATGAACAAAAGGAAACTGACATGGCATAATAGGAGAATTGGTGATGCTAATTTGGGTAGGAGATTGGATCGCTTTCTCATCAAGGAGGACTTGCTTGGTATCCTCTATAATTTTCATCAATGAATTGGATTTGAGGGTATCTTTGATAACTCCCACATGTATCTAGAACTAGATGGTACATCCCTAAAACCTAGAGCACCCTTCAAGTTCAACTCGACCTGGTTACAAGACCCCAAATATCACAAATTGGTCATCGATTTTTGGAGATACCACCCTCCTTCCCAAGGGTGGAACCTAGCTGAAGTATTTTTTAGAGCAACCATGTATTTAGACTGAAGGGAATTAAAGTGGGAATGTTGTATGTAATTCTTTCAATAAGTCCTCTAAATACTTCTTAGGTTCAATGAGCAAATATTAGTAGTAATTTCTCAATTCCATTTCAAGTTAACATCTCACTATAACTTCAAGCCCTAACTCTGTTTTAGGGTTCAAAATAAGTTAAGATGTTGATGTTAAACAATGGACAAATCAAAGATCTGTCTGTTCTTATATCATTCATTTAGCCATCAAACTTTTAATTATTGCTACCATAAGAGTTCATCTTATTCATTATAGTCCCCAAAATATATTTGATGTTGGCTGATAAGTTTCCTTGTTCTTCCTTTGAGGATGATATTATACTAAACATGCTCCATTTTTCTTAATCAAATCCTTCTACAATTTAAAAATACATTTTAATTCATCTTTATTGCATTATCATAGATAATATGACGTAGTTTAAATTTTGCTAGAAGTGATATGTTGTGGTACATTTTACCATTGGAACTTCTTTCCACTATTTAGCTAAATTCTGCTAAACGTATGGATTATTTAGCTAAAACGTTTCTAAATTGAATGGATCATTTTTTGGATTCATGTCTAATCTAGTTTCAAACTTATTGGTCAATGATTCAAGCCCATGATTACAAGAAACTTATTGGTCCTTTGATCATTAAATATTTTGAAAAAGGAAATTCATCTAGTCTAGAGCTTACATGATGAAGGGCCCCTATTTTGTTCCCCTAGGTATGAGTTCCATTGGATGTTTCCAATTCAACTAAAATTAGGCTTCAATTACTGACTTCGAAAAACCACAAATCTATATCTGGTCATCTCATCGTTATGACTTGAATTGGAAGTGGAATTCACCCATGGTGTCCATCCATGGTATCCACCTGTGCTATTGTAACTCAAGAAGCCACCAAGAATACTGTAAGTAACAGGCCTCACTTGGTAAAATGATAGATGGTTCCTTCAAATTGTAGGGTAAATGATTTATCCATATAATAAAGAATTATATGTTTTTCATATATTGTTAGGTATTGAGTGTGTGTATTTTATGTTCAATGTTTTTCCAAGAATAGTTGCATGCCATATTTATATTCTTTCTCTCCTACTCTCTCTCAGTGTTTATTATTCCTAGATCATAGCCCCTATGATCTAGATCAGTGGTATGAGAGCCAAGTTGATTTAACAAATGTATGTCTAGGCCATTTCTTTGAGATTCAAGTTATTATTGAGATGAAAGATTAATTTTTCTCCTTGTTGAGGGTTAAGCCTTTTATTTTCTCAAATCATTCACCATATGGATTTGGTGAAATCACTAGCAAGGTCCAAAGGGATCGTGACTAGTAAATCCCTCAAGAAATAATTAGTAAGAAGAAAAGGATCAAACCCTATGGTTGTGGTAGCCATTAAAATGGTTGTAGGAAGCTCCAAGATGAAGTATGATAATGATGGCATGCCTCAAAACAGGGATGTGGTGGAGGAATTCTAGATTTGAAATGACGTTAGTGTTTATGTGCCCTTCAATAATGGAAACAACATGTTGCATAAGTTTTTTTGCAAGAAAAAGAAACTAATCCAAGATTGAGTCTGGTGGAGGAATGGCCACATGGACAAGCTGTAAACCTGCATCTTTCCGAATGATAGGTCTCATAAGAAGCAATGGTACATTCTCAAATACCTCAATAATCCTCATTATGTTGTTCTCTTTGTTGATTCCACCCTGGAATACTACCTCACCCTCCAAGAATCAAGAGATTCTAACCATGAATAAATTAGGGATGAATACATGGCATACACTTGGGCGGAGAAGATGTACAAATAATTTGGTAGTTTCTTATTTTTTCTCATCACTCACCACACCCTAGACTCACTATAATGATGTGGAGGATAGCATCGACATGACCTACACTTGGCTCGCTACTTGTCAAGCCTCTAGAGTGCTTATGGTTCTCCTCAACATTTAAACTCACACTTGCTTGCCAAGATACCTAGCAAAACGGCGACCACTATGCTAAGAATAGGGTCCCTCTATGACTTCTCAAGAATAGAAAATCCAAGGCTTTATAGCTCTGAAGGTTATAATGACATCCACACAAGTGACGATGTAGTCTCCAAGAATATCATAGGAAATTGTGTGAATGAATTCATTATATTTTGTCTCATACCATCCATGATTTTAGCCACCACTCATATGTTTCAAGAAGTAATGAATGCTCACACAAGAAAAAACAATGGCCATAGTTCATGGTGAGTTTGTGCTTCAAAAAGGGGTAACGAAGGGTATGGATGTCACGTGGTAATATTCCAAAACATGATCCAAACCTTTGGTTCATGTTTATATTTTCATAATGATGCCTTGCTCACTACCTATGCATGAGATCCTGGAGTGAAGAGCCTCTTCTTTATTCATACTATAATGAGTATGTGTTGAATATTTCAGATCAACTTTCAAATCACATCCAAAATGAGTGGAAGATTTCCGATCTCCACCCACAACACTAAGAATTCCATTGGAATATTTTTGATGTTTCTAAAACCTACACCTATGTAATATTTCAGAGGTTTTCCATTGCCAAATCCTCAATGGAACATTATCATTCTTGGCCCCCTCCAACAAAATAATTTTGTCACTCACACTAGTTGGGTCAAAGCATTTGACGTCATACACAATAAGATGAAGACATTTGACATTATAACCTTCTAGGGGAAACTTCCATCATAGACCCATGTCAATGAAGATTTTCCCATCTATGGCTTGTCCATATAGTATTCGTATCAGAGTTGGCCCACAAGTGTCATGGGGTATCAATATCTATGGACCTTCATTTATCATAGTTGTGGGTCACCTACAAACCCATGTTTATGGATCAACCACAAAACACCCTTGTCATTAATGTTCATTTTCTAGGCCAAACACTACCAATATCAAAGTTGGCCTAGAAGCATTATAGGATACTATATCCTTTGACCTTTGCTCACAATGATTATGGGTCAAGCACACAAAACCCTCCTATTCATTGGCTCAATTCAAAAAAATCTTCTCATGAGGGAACTTGACACAATGGGAAACATTCCCTCCTAAGGGCAGAATCTTGATCCAAAATGGAAAGTAATATCCATACATGGCATTTACCCATGGTATTGTAACTCAAGAAGGAACCTAGAATACCACAAATGATGGGCCTGACCTTGTAAAAGGACAAATGTGACCTTCAAAATGTGGGATAAATGATTTCTCCATTTAATAAAGAATTATTTTCTTTTCATATATTGTTAGGTATTCACTGTGTGTATTTTCTATTTAGAGTTTTTATAAGAATTGTTTCAGAGAATATTTGTATGCTCTCTCTTCTTCTCTCTGTCAACATTTATGGTTCCTAAATCTTAGACCCAGACATCCGTATCAACCTCCCCTATTTTCATCCAAGGATTCAATCATAAATATTGTCCCACAAACAAGTAACCATGTCCTACAATATAAGGGATGAGTTGAATATTGTGAAGAAAGAGAAACATATATTCCTTATTAGATTGGGTCAATAGACAATGGAAATGAAGTCCATTATGCCAAGCATATTAGTTGATACTTTATTGTGGCCATTCTTTGAGTGGAAAAGATGTTTGGAAGCATAAAATTATGGGGCATGTATAATAAATTAATTCACCTTGATGCCTCATGTACATCTAATGTCATTGAGTTATAGTTTCTTGAACAAGTAGTATCAAATTTAGAGAGCATATCAGTTGAGCAGTTTGTTTCCTATAGAATAATCATAGTTGACATTTTTCTCAGAATTTTATTTTTAAATATGTATTTGTTATTTTCATTCATTCATCTAATAATTTATGATAATATCTTCCTTGGATATTTGAAGGGGTGGAGTGGAACATGTTCATCATTAATGCCATTATTCTTAAATTGACTAGCATTTCTCTAAACTCTTGTAGAAGTTTCTTACTTCTTCCTTCTTCAACCTTTTATTCTATTTTCCTCTTTTTATCATTATTTTAAGGTTTTGGTTTTATTTACTAAATAAATTGACTAGTGATGCTTACATGGTATTTTTTATTGCTAAAATTATCCTTTTTTTATCAAGGTGTTTGTCAAAAGTTGAATTTATTGATTCAATATTGAGTGAGTCTCCTTTCCATGCCATTCTACTGCTAAATACTACACATCAAGCTTGCCAAGCTCCATATCTTCTCCTTCCTCCAAGTTTGTTAGGTCTCTAATTTCTTAATCCATTTATATGTCTTTGTAGTCTCCACTATTATTGTTTCTTCACTTGATTATATATCATTCTTTCCCGTGTTTCTTATCATTGGTGGGATTACTCCTTAGGATTATTGGTAACCTTGTTTAAGGTTTCCACCATGTTCTTGGATAACATTTCATACCAATTATATGATTTTTTCCAATGAAATCAACATCCAAAGAGGGTTTTCTACCTGATTTTTTTCTTTCTTACCACATTTCCAAAACTCCTAGGTTCTTTCTCCATTTACGGTTTAGGGATAGAGGAATCTTGTTTAAGAGGAAACTCCCTAAATAGGTTCCTGTGATAATGATATTTGTGTTGATGCCACTTGTCGTGACGAAAGTCCTCCTAGCAACATTCATTCGAATGAGACTGAATTAAGAACATGTATTGGTACCATCAATACTTGATCATTGTCCCATGTCTAGAAACATGTATTATTTGTTTGGAAAATACAAGGATGCAAGTTTGGAGAATAGTTTCGTCTAAGGAATACACTATTTTAACTATGAATTTTATTTCTAGTCTCCTAGGATAAACTTTTAGTTGTTCAATATTGTATACAAACTAAAAAATGATTAAAAAAATATATCTAAAATTACAACAAAATAAAAAAAAGGGCAAGGCAAAGCAAGAAGAAAAAACAATCAAAATTGTTTCTACACTTCAAACCATACAAAGTAATATGTGTATGTTATTTTGAGAAGAAAACTCTACAAGTAACCACAACAATCGAATAACCAAAATAAGATAAATTATCTCACTTCCCATATGATTAACAAAAAGAGGTAAACACATCAGTAATTCACTATAAAATGTATTTTCAAATATTTAAAACATTTAGTATTAAAGTAGCTTTAAAATATTTAAAATGTATTTAAATTATCAATATTAAAAAAAATAACACATTTTGAATAGAAATTTACATACTAGCACAATTATAAAAATGAAATGGCTAGTAAATGTTAATAATTATCAATCCATAATAAAGATCAAAACATTTACTTCATAATACATCTCACGTTGTGAAAATTTGATATTTTATAAAATT
>APFE030826588.1:96433-137878 GCA_000404065.3 Pinus taeda | reverse complement strand
GGATATGGGAGTGGTTGTATGACCAAATTTGGTCATTAACTACTCCAAAAAAATAACATAATCTACAACTAAGAATTTGCAAAAAAAAATCAATTTATGAGTTTGTTTTGGAGAGTTTTCATCGGTCCAAAGTGGCTTGTTTTTGTAAATTAGTTTTATAAGATCAATTTTTTGAAACTTCTCTTCAGAAGCAAGGGGAAAACTTATATTTGGTTTTATTAAATTATTAAATTAGATTTTGATTGGTTAGTTTTTTTTTCACAATTTTGGAATCTTAGTTTTAATCCATATGTAAATTGGTTTTAATTTTTATTTTGATTGGTTCTTTGTAGAGCTTGGTGGAAACGACAAGGAAAAGCAATCTTCGAGCAAATGGATTGCATTGACTGGGTGATCTACCCATTGTTGATTTCATTCATTTGTGGATAAAACCGTAGAGATAGACCTATTAGATCAATGTTTCTGTTAAAAGAAGGAACCCTAACTCATGCAAGGAAGGAGAGAAAACAAACATGTTGATTATGAGGATGAGGATGCTGAGTTGGCATATGGATTTCAATGACTCCTGCAAGGAGGAAAATATCAAGAGGGAGTTGACAATTTTCGAAAAAGATAAGTACTTTGTATATGTATTCCTTGATTATTATTGTTTTACTATTAATTAGTCTCTTCTCTTTGTTTTATTTTTGTTTGGTTATAATTTTTATTCCATGGTCTCCTAGTGAGGGTTGAAGGTATATTGTGAAGGTTGACAAGGCTCTAGAAACAAACGGAAGTACTGGACGAATGAGGAAAAATTTGTGACAAGAGGGTTCTCCTGGGATCAATAATGTGTTGAAGAGATAAATTGAACTAATTGTACCTAACAATGAGAAGCGCTCCTAGATCAGAGGGAGTGAGTAGGCCATCAAATTTGAAGAATGATATGATGGAGGAAATTGTGATGAAGAGAAGTCAGTGGTGACTTCCAAGTAAATATCAAGATGAAGTATGTGGTATATGGAAGCAAAGAGAAGTACACAGAAATATTCATGAGGATTCTCATAGAAAGAGGGAGTCGACTACGTGGAGACTGCAGTTTCTAGGTACACTTATGTTACAACTATTATTTTTCATTCTTATATTATGGTTTGAAAATTAGATCAAGTGGATGTGGAGACCTCTTTCCCCAATGGATTATTGGAGGAAGAAGAAGTGTTCATAGAGCTACCTAAGGGATTTGAGTTACATGAGAGGGAATCTCATTTTTACAAAAGAAATATGGTTTTGTACGGACCTCAGACATGACATTTTTGGATATAGGGATATCAAATATCCTAGTAGACCTCTTTACCATATGACTTGTCTCCGACGGAAGCGAAAGAACTCACGTGATAGAGGGAGTAGCAATGGAAAGAGGATTTTCCTTCATGACTTAGGTTTGACCTAGTTTTGATTACTAGTTAGTTCTAATTTATTTTTACTTGAAAGATCATATTAGTATCTCTTGTTGAATTGAAAATTTTTTCTAAGGAAAATTTGTTATTTTTTTCCCTAGTTAGGGTTTTCCCAAGGTAAAAATGTATGTCTCTTTTGTTTGGTTGTCCCTTCATGATCCTACTCTCATTATTGTTTTGTTTTTTATATTTCCTATTATTAATTTCTTAATTATGAATGTGATATAATATGATTTGGTTAATGAGTCACTGGAATGTAATTATTAGTGTAGGAATCATGAAAATTCAGCAAAGTGGAGCACAAAATCCGACTATTTTCAGACTCTCCACTACCAAACATTGGCTCGTACAAGTGGAATTTTATATAGACAAAAAGGGGGAAGAAGCAGTTGCAACAACTGTCGGAACACATTGTTTGTCAACCAAGTACCTCATCATGTGGTTCAAACATTATAATTGTGCCTAAGAAGGATGCAACATGATGGATGTGCATTCGTTACAAAGTTTTATAAAAAAATATGGTCATGATAAAGTAAGCCTTTTCTAAGATAGATGACCTATTGGATGGCTTGTAGCAAAAATACACTTCACCAAGTTGGACTTAAAGTCAAGGTATCACCAGGTGTGAGAAAGTGAAGAGGATACCTAAAAGACTTACTTTAAAACCAAAGAAGGTTTGTATGATGATTAATTATGTTTTTTGGCATATGCAATGCACCAAGTACATTCATGAGGTTAATGAATGATATATTTCACCCTTTTATAGGTTCATTTTGTATTTCTCATGTGGATGATATACTAGAACACTGCTACCTGGGAGGAGCACCACTCTTACTACAACTCCTTACAATTGCAAATGATAAAACAACTCAGCTCTTCTAGAAAATTACAATTGCAAATGATAAAACAACTCCACTCTTCTTGATCCATATCAAAGAAATAAAATTCAAATTTGAATAATATAGACACACAAAACGGAGACAATATAGAAAGAAACAAAGGAAGCCAACATAGAATCACTGCTACACAAACATTGACATACAGAAGATAAAGCACTTCTAATGCAACTACAACAAAATTAGCTACAGGAACAAGCGATGATGAAGATCACTTTGAGGCAGCCATATATATACACTACACCACAACCTCATCTGTTTCCAAAAAAAAACATAAATATTCCCTCCCTCAGTATCTGAGAAGAGATTGATCGACCTTTAGAGGAGAGAATCATAGTCAACCACAACATCTATGAGAAAAAGAAAGATTGAGATCCCTTTCATGAAATTCTTTCACATCAATGCAAAGAAGTCAGGTTTTCTTAATGAAAAATCTTGAGAGGCTTTTCAAGGATTCTCTCCACATCCACGTCATCTATCCATGTCGGTGCAAAGTAGTTGGGTTTTCTTAAATTTGGAATGTTTTGCATTGAATTTAAGGTAGAATCTTTGATATTCGGAAATAAGTTCTTTCTGTGATATTGGCACAAACCCTTTGTGGTCATCTGCTTTTTGTTGTTCCATTAATACTTGAAATTGCACCAAATGTTGCAAAGGAAATGTTGTAAGGCCATAGCATAAAACATTAATTTATGCTTCTTTGACAACTGTTGAAAGAGAGAGAAATATGAAGAAAGAGACAATACACAAAGCCAAAGAGATCACAACTTCAAAGCATGAAGAAGAGGAAAGTTCAAAAACCTGGTCATTATGAAAAGAATAGAAATGAAGTATGAATTTTCTAATGCAAAGTGTGAAGAGAAGAGATATCTTAAAATATTTATTACTTTACTATTGACCAAACATATGCTTAAGAATATATTAAATAGACCACATGAAACCAAAAAAAACGAGTGAATTTAATGAAAATAAAATTCATACATAAAACAATTATCTTAAACAACTATTGACAACTGAATTACTCGGAAAATGAGGATTTAGAAGAACTACAACAATGTTATCGTCACGAAACAATGCTACGTAGAATTAGTAGAAATGTATGGATTTAGAAGAACTATAACAATGTTATTCTCATGAAATGATGCTATATAGAATCAATAAAAATGTGCTTCTAAGTATAGAACTGTGTGTGAAATAAATGATCGATGAAAACGGTGTCAAATAAGAAGTTATATTTTCAATTAGGTTTCCTTCTACCAAGCCGAAAGTAATTTTTTTGATTAGTCCTTTACATTTCCTATGGAGTAATACTCATTCAATGTGAATACATGATCAATTTAGTTTGTTGAGATATGGCTTGATGGTTGCATTAAGTTTATTGCATAGTTTAACCTTTGAATTTTCCCTACTAAAAAAAATATTTAATAAAATTTTATTTATACTCTTAATGTTATTAATTTATTATAAATATAAATAAAAATATAATATTTTTAGCCAACTTTAAAATTAAAAAATAGACATTTGATGCTTTTGAGAAAGTTTAATATAAACCATTTATCATTTATACTGAAACAAAATCTCCTTGACATCCCATTCCCAAACAAGTATTTATTCTAAAGCTCACCGTTTTAGGACAGGTATTAGTGAGAAAGTCTATTAATTATTCAAAGTTTTTCTATTGAATATTGGCATTTATAACAAGTCTTGAACATTTTCCATTCGACAAAATAGTCAAAATACTTTTTTCCTTTCAAATTTTGTATTAGAAAATGAATGATTATATATTTTTTCCATAAGTATTCTCTTTATGAGAGTAGTCAAAGCATTTTTTGTGACCTTTCAGTTTACCATGTCAAATCAATAGCACTAGAAAAGGATAGATTTATAGTGCAACTACATCATGTAAGCAAAATTCCACAAAATTAGAAGCCATTTTCTCCACAACCTATGACCAATTAGATGAACAAACAAACGTAAGAGTCTGCCATTCATATTTCTGGTGAACTCACCACAAAAATCTTAACACCATGATTTGTAATAAATATTTTTGGTATTCTTAAACATCCACATTATCTCAATTATTCATACATTTGAAAGACACACACAAAATTTATTTATACATACACTAACATTAGCTTATTATATGAAATCAAGCGAGGGACACTATAGTCTCAATAAAAACTAGCACTTCATAAAACTAATGGAACAAAGTAATCCCCTGTTGTAAGCCCTGGGCTGATGATAGTTGTGACAATGTGTAAGAAACACACCATTTATGACTCTGCAAGATGGGTAAATCCAAATCAGACGATGTGAACTTTGAGGACGAGAATGCCCCAAATTTCTATTGCAAAATCACACAAAGACTCCAAGACTCCACAAAGAATACCCACAGTAACTGCTCTATCAAAATGAAATGGCACTACATAAAATCAAACCTAGGCACTTCCAACAGGATAAGCATAATCTGACATAGATGCTATTATAACAATGCGAGAATGAGATAAAAGTGCAAGAACAAGAACAGTGAACCCAAGCATGGCACTACCCATCTCTGTCTCTAGATGCATTCTTTTGTGAATTAGGGACACTGTGTTATAAGTGAAATGGATGTGGTTCATGTGATAGAATGATGTCTAGACCAATTTCATCAAAACCATCTCCTAATTAATCAATCAATCAATAACAGAAAAAATGTTTCAACCATTGATAAATTCAACATGGGAATCACGTCATTTATATTGGTGGTGGAAATCATAACAAGAACAACTAATTGTAGTTACCTTCATTTCAACCTGAGGGATTTGTTCGTTATTGCTATAGGCCATCATGAAAATACTAAGTAATACCTAGATGAGTCAATCTTAATGTACACCTATACTAATTTCTAATGTATTATATAATCTAAAAGGTTTAGCATAAAATAATTTACAATTGTTGTTTTCCAATTTCATTGGTACTTCCTAAACTATCTTAGATTCATCCTAACCTAATCACCAAAGTATTAACGAATACCTAGATGAGTGAATCTTAATGTACACCTATACTGATTTCTAATGGATTATATAATCTAAATGTGTTAGTGTAAAATAATTTACAATTGTTCTTTTCCAAATTCACGGATACTTCCTAAACCAGCTTACATCCATCTTAACCTTGGATCTATCAAGCATTGAGAGGAATCCAATCTCTCAAGGTGAAAACCTATTTTCTGCGTGCAAAAAACTAAGAGGGATCTAATCTCTTGAGGTGCAAACCTATTTTTTGAGTGAAAAATTTTAAGAAAGGATTTCACCTCAAGATATTTGATCCCTATGAACATTTGATAGATACAAGGTTAACATGGATCTAGACTCATTATATAATACTATATAATATCTATATTTGTGTCTATGTGTCTCTTTCGTATTCCCTCTTTCTATCTCACCCCCCAAACATACACATTCTCTCGCTATATCTATCTATCTCTCCCTTTCTCTCTCTTGCACTTTTCTCTCTCTATCTCCCCTCCTAATCTCCTCTCTCATTCTCTCTCCATTGCTCCCTTGTCACTCTCTCTCTCCCTCCACCTTTCTCCCTAGACATATTTCTTCTTCCCTCCCTCTCTCTCTCCCTCCAACTCCAACTCACTCTGCTTCTCTCTCTTGAGTCCTCTCTCTCTTCCTCCTGCTCTTTCCCTTTCTCTCCCACCTCCCTCTTTCTCTCCCCCATGTCTCTCTCTCTCTCGTCCATTCAACTTGATCATTATCTCCCTCCCTCTCTCTCTCTCTCTCTCTCTCTCTCTCTCTCTCTCTCTCTTGCCTCCAACTTTGTCACTATCTCCCTCGCTCTATCCATCTCTCTTTTCCCTCCATCTTTGTGCCCCCTCTATCTCTTCCCCTTCTCTCCCTATCTCTCTCTTCTAATATTCTTTGTCTTCCCCCCTCTCCCCTCTCCATCACTCTCTCTCCATATCTCCCTTGTCATTCATAGTCTCTCTCACCACCTCTCCATTGTCATTCCCCCCCCCTCTCTCTCTCTCTCTCTCCACCTCTATCTCTCTATGTATTTCTTTTTTCTCCCTCTCTATGGTATTGTAACAAAGCCCATTCACAAATATCAATGACAAAAGTGGAGGTGAATATCTATGGTTAAGGATCTTTTCATATTTCTATAAAATATTTTGATTGTGAAATAAGTTATGATTTTTGGGCATCTGGTATTGGTAAGCCATGGTATTGTAACAAAGCCTATTAACAAGTTAATAATATCCATTATAAAGTGGGCCTGAATATCCATGGTTAAGAATATTTTCATATTGTTATTAAATATTTTGATTTTGAAATAAGTTATGTTTTTTGGGCATGGAGTATTGATAAGCCATGATATTGTAATAAAGCATATTTGCAAGTTAATAATATCCATGGTAAAATGGATGTGAATGTCTATGATTAAAAATATTTTCATACTAATATAAAATATTTTGATTGCTAAATAATTTATTTGTTTCGGGCATGTCATGTTGATAAGCCATGGTATTGGCCCATGGTATTGTAACAAATCCTATTTTTTATAAGTTAATAATATCGTAGGCAAAGTGGGGATGAATATTCATAGTTAAGAATCTTGTATTTCTATAAAATATTTTGGTTGTGAAATAGGATATGGTTTTTCAGAATGTGGCATTAATAATCCGTGGTTTTGACCCATGGTATTGTAACAAAGCCTATTCAAAAATTAATAACAAAATAAAAAATATAACAAATTGAATTTTATTATTTTTATTACTTTAACATTTTATTATTAATCAAGCAAACATTTAAATGTTCACACTCATCCTCAATACTAGGTTAATATTAATTTTAATTTTTATTTATTAATTTTAACTTCTCTTTATTACTTTTAATTTTTTGTTATTATTTGAGCCAACATTTAAATGTTTACACTCATCCGAGAATCACTTCTAACTTTTTAAATTTTTTTTTTTTTTAAATTGGGCCAACATTTAAAATTGTTTACACATGTAACCTACAATTTTATTTTTATTTTTTTAAATTAGGCCAACATTTAAATTTGTTTACACACCTAACCTACACTGGGTTGTAGAGGGCAGAGATCAAAGAATAATATGTTTGTAGAGCACCCATACCAGAGAATAATATTTCTATTTTTATTTTATTTAGATATACCACATGACCATGTGGAAAGGTGAATCTAAGCTCATGGCTATAGGTGGATGTGGAATGAAACAAATGGATTTGGCAGATGGGGATGAAATGCACATAGAGTGAGAGGTATGAAATGAGTAGATGGAAGAGTGATGTGTTTTATAATATTTTTAATTATATTTTAGAATTTTGTCTATTATATTAAATAGACACTTGTATTGAAACTAAAAACGTTTGCAAACCTTTGATATTGTTATTTTGATGGTGTATAAGACTAAGAATAGTTTGATAACAAGTCTTAATCATTCATTTAATTAAAATCAAAATTATGTAATACCAATTCCAATAAAAACCAGGCCTATACACTTAATTATAAAATTAAATATTACACTATAATAAACTAAAAATTGAATGGAAGGCTGGTGACTATAAATATTCCCCTGCCCTTTTCCAAATGTAAAGCTTCTGCAACTGATTACACAGTCCGCAAGTTTATGTTCTCAATGCAATGGGAATCCCTTTCCCAATAATAGTTAATCACGTTGAAGTGGACTTGTTTGTAATATTCCAGAGATCATTGCCTCACAGCATTTCCATCCCTGAAATAGCCCAAATTCCAGAGAAAATTATATCCCTTGCATGGTTTCCATTTAACAATATTCCAGATAAACTAAAAGATTTATCGTAAAATTGTTTACAATCGCTCTTTTCCAATTTCACTGACTTCCGAAATTGTTGAGATTTTATGTTTCATTAAAATAGGCAAAAATCTCAGTGTGTGACAACAATAAGAATTTGTTGCTAGATTAGCTCCAGGTTGTTGGGAGAGAGTTAATGCATCCTATATTTGATGTGAGAGGATTTATGAGGCAGTTAGATTCTCCTAGTTATAAAACAGGTATCCATACGGATTGTTTTAGTGAGTGAGAGTTTGTGAGGAATTGATTAATTTTTGTAATCTCCTGTTTGATTAATAAAGATTGTCGATGCCTATGTTTGGTGGACGTAGCCTAGATTGGTTGGGTGAACCACATTAATCTGTTGTCTCCTGTGCATGATTATATTTGCTGTGTATATGTTTTTTGTCTGTTGTGCATTGTTGGCTCTAACAAATGGTATCAGAGCAATGTTGGAGTGCTGATGCGCACAATTGTTGGTGCGTGATTCAACTGCTGTCCAACGGAACTGCTGCATGGAGAGGAGCATATGTTTGCTGGTTTGTTGCGTGAAGGAGCGCACGATTGCTGCAGTTGGAGACGCGGACAAGACTAGGTGGTCCACTGGAGACAACTATTCTGTGCAACCCCACGAGCCCCGGCTGCTCCGATCCATCGAAATACGTGTTCTGAGATTCTTTCCATCCAATAGAAGGTGCGCTTTGCAAAGATCAATGCTAGTTGCGTGCGTATACCAGAGCAGATTGGACCTGCGTACCTGCTGGTGCATTGCTGGAGGTTTTGCATGGTATTGCGTACCTGTTGGTGCATTGAAGTGGTGCGTGTGACAATTGCTGGCGTATGATGTGGTGGAGCGTATATATACACTGTTCTGTGCGTGGATTTTTTTGTATGACAGAATTGAATATGATTTATAGTAAGCGATCGATTCATCACAGAAATGAATTTTTCATTTGTTTAAAGCAATTTTTCATTGGAAGGAGTTTCTTTGCTTTATTTGTTATGAATTTTTGACATCGTATGTGACTGGTGCGTGAATCGGCTTGCGTCTGATATATATATATATACATAACTTCGTGGAGATCGTATGGGAGCCGGTGAACTTTGAAGGATGCTTGGCTCAGTGCATCGTGGATTGAGCCAAGAGAGCCTAAGGATATTTGCATCCTTCTAAAACTTTTAAATCATTATGATTACGATCGACTGAAAGTAACATGATGTGTTTTTGGCATTGGCGCGGAATTTACACAGCAAATGAAAAAAAAAAAAAATTAAACATAGGCAGTGTAATATAAGGCATAGGAAGTTTTTTGATATATATTAATTGCTGGTATGTAAATGGTGGTTTTTGGAGATTATTTTGTTTTTTGGTTGATAGAAGATGGTGAAAACTCAGAGTGCCTAGTTTGAAATTGAGAAGTTTAATGGCAAGAATAATTTCAAGATCTGGAAGGTGAAGATGCATGACCTGCTTGTCTAATAAGGCATGGCAAAGGCGTTAATGGTGAAATCCAAACAACCTTACAACATCACAGATGATGAGTGGGACGAGATGGATGAAAGAGTAGTTAGTGCTATTCGACTGTGTCTGGCGGATGATGTCATGTTTAATATCATGTCGGAGACAACAACTGTTGGTTTGTGGACGAAACTGGAGAAACTGTACATGACCAAATCCTTAACCAATAGGATTCTCCTGAAGCGACAGTTGTACAGTTCGCGAATGAAGGAAGGTACATCAATTGCTGATCATTTAAATGATTTTAATACTCTTCTTGTGCAATTACAAAGTATAGAAGTAAAAATAAAATCCGAGGATAAAGCTATTACTTTATTGTGCTCGTTGCCCGAGTCATGGGATCATTTTGTTACTTCTATAAGTCTTAGTTCATAAGAAACTATTGAGTTTGATGATGTAGTTGCATCCTTATTATCGGAAGAAACAAGGAGAATGTCACATTCAGAAACCTCTACATCAGAAGCTATGATAGTTAGATGTCGTTCGAAAGAAAGATGCTCCGGTAGGCTGAGCAACTCAAAGTCAAAGTCAAAGGGGAAGAAGAGTAAGCTAAAATGTTGGTTTTGTGGCAAATCAGGGAATTTAAAGAAGGATTGCTAGAAGCGACAGCAGCAAACTTCAAAAGAAGATTATTCGATAGAGAAGAAGGAGGCAAATACGACAGATACAGGTTTCACATCTAGTTCAAGTATGAGTGATGAAGTATTATCAGTTAATGTGTCAAATCATGATCAACATTGGTTGTTAGATTCCGATGCATCAAACCACATGTGTATTGATAAAGAATGGTTTAAGACATATAAATCAATTAATGATGGAGTTATGTACATGGGTAATGATGTAACATGTAATATTGTGGGGATTGGGAGTATACAACCGCAAATGTTTGATGGGACAACAAAAATATTAACTGATGTGAGGCATGTACCAGATTTAAGAAAAAAATTGATTTCATTAGGAGCACTTGATTCAAATGGATATAAAAATGTAATTCAAGGTGGAGTAATGAAAATTTACAAAGTTATTTTACTAGTTATGAAAGCTAAGAAGGTAGGAAATCTATTTCAGTTAGAAGGAGGTACAGGGTCAGATTATGTGTCTACGGTGTCTGAACATGACAGTAGTTCCATTCACTTATGGCATCAAAGATTGGGGCATATGAGTGAAAGAGGGTTAAAAACCTTGGCTGATCGCAAGTGACTTCCAAATATAAAGTTTGGAAAGTTAGATTTCTGTAAACATTGTCTGTTTGGAAAACAAAGTAAACAAAAGTTTAAAACAAGAAAACATACTAGTAAAGGAATACTTGATTATACCCATTCAGATGTCTAGGTCCAGCTCCTACAACCTCATATGGTGGTTTGTCATATTTTGTATCTTTTATTGATGACTTTTCTAGGAAAGTGTGGGTCTACATGTTGAAAAGGAAGTCTGATGTTTTTTCAGTTTTCAAGCAATTTAGAGCATTGGTAGAAAACAACACTGGTAGAACAATAAAATGTTTAAGAACTGACAATGGTGGTGAGTTTACTTCCAAGGAGTTTGACATCTATTGCAAGGATGCAGGGATCAAGAGACATAAGAACACGGTTTATACTCCTCAGCAAAATGGAGTTGTTGAACGCATGAATAGGACTCTTGTAGAGAGAGCAAGGAGTATGCTAAGTAACGCTGGGTTGCAAAAGGAGTTGTGGACAGAAGCAGTGGTAGCAGCTTGTTATGTGATAAACCGATCTCCATCGACGGCGATAGGCTGCAAGATTCCACAAGAGGTATGGAAAGGATACCCTTGCGACTATTCTAAACTCAGAGTGTTTGGTTGTGATGCATATGCTCTAGTGCCTAAACATCAGCGAACTAAATTAGATCCAAAGTCTAAAAGGTATATCTTTGTTGGGTATGGTGTTGGAACAAAGGGATACAGATTGTGGGATCCTAATACCTGCAAAATCATCATCAATAGAGATGTAAAGTTTAATGAATCCTCTCTTGTACAGTTAGATGTAGATAGTAGATTAAAACATGATGTTGTATCTAAATTTCAGCACATTCAGTTTGATAGTATTTCTAATGATAGTCATGATGACCATAGTTCAGATACTAGTCATGAACAGGTTTCAGAATCAGAACATGAACAGGGTTCAGGTATAGATCATGAATAGGTCTCAAATACTGATCATCAAGAAGTTCCTACAGATGGTAGTCAACCAATCGAGGAAGTGCCAGAAACATCCTTAAGGAGGTCGACAAGAGTCAAACAACCACCGAGAAGGTATGATGATTATGTTACTTCAGTTGCATTTACTGCTAATGACGATGAACCTCTATGCTATCAGGAAGCAATAAAAGTTTCGAAAAGTGACAAGTGGAAAGCAGCCATGAAGGACGAAATGATGGGCTTGGGTAAAAATGGCACATGGGATCTAGTTAAGCTTCCGAAAGACAGGAAAACTATAGGGTATAAATGGGTTTTCAAGATGAAACGAGGTGTGAATGATACAGAAGACAGGCATAAAGTGAGGCTAGTTTCAAAATGGTTTTCTCAGAAAGCCGGTATTGAATTTCATGAGATTTTTTCACCAGTGGTTAAAATTGTTTCAATTAGAATTGTGTTAGCATTAGTGGCTTTGCTTGATTTAGAGTTGCAACAATTAGATGTTAAGACTGCATTTCTACATGGAGACTTAGATGAAGAAATTTATATGGAAAAACCGAAAGGGTTTGTTCAGCATCACAATGAGAAATTTGTCTGCAGGCTCAAGAAGTCATTATATGGCCTGAAGCAATCGCCTCGGCAGGGGTATAAGAAGTTTGATTCTTTCATGTTGAGTCAGAAATAGGTTAGAAGTGAATATGATCATTGTGTTTATTTTAAGTAATTAAATAATGGCATATTCATTATCTTGGTATTGTATGTTGACGATATGCTTTTAGCAAGCAAAAGCATAGAAGAAATCAATAGGTTGAAGGCTCAGATGGTAAGGACATTTGATATGGAAGATCTAGGAGTAGCAAGACAGATTTTGGGCATGGAGATTTTCAGAGACAGGAGCAATGGTAAGCTATGGCTATCACAACAGAAGTATATTGAGAAAATAATTTTGAGATTTGGTATGAATAATTTGAAGCCTGTGTCAGTCCCTTTCACTTCCCATTTCAAGATTTCTTCGAGTTTATGTCCTAATACAGATGAAGAAAAGGATTATATGTCTCAAATTCCATATGCCAATGTAGTAGGATGTTTAATGTATGCGATGGTTTGTACTCGATCAGATATTTCACATGCAGTTGGGGTTGTCAACAGGTATATGGTAAATCTAGGTAAAGAACACTGGTCAGCAGTGAAATGGGTGCTTCGGTATTTGAGAGGCACAAGTAGTTATTGTATCACTTACAATAAGAGTAATGAATTTGTTTGCGGATATGTTGAGTCCAATTTTGCAGGTGATTTGGATAAGAGAAGGTCAACTTCAGGGTACGTCTTTACTCTTGTAGGTGGAGCTATCAGCTGGATGTCAAAGCTACAAAATATTGTTGCTTTTTATCCACTACTGAAGTAGAATACATTGATGCTTCTCATGCTTGCAAATAAGCGATATGGTTGAAAGGTTTGTTTGGTGAATTTGGTAGGTTGCAGGACAACATCAAGTTATTTTGTGACAGTCAAAGTGAAATACATTTGGCTAAGAATACGGCCTATCATAGTAAATCAAAGCATATACTGATCAAGTACCATTTGTAAGACAGGTTATCACTGAAAGGGGAGTCTCTCTTGAAAACGTGCATACAAAGGAGAATTGTGCAGACATGTTCACGAAACCAGTTTTGCTAGAGAAGCTACGTTGGTGTTTGGCTTCTCTTGGCTTGCAGAAAAGATAAAATAATAAACAAACAGGTTATCAGGCTAATTGTTGTCAAGGTGGAGATTGTTGATATTTTCTGTTTCATTAAAATAGGCAAAAATCTCAATGTGTGACAACAATAGGAATTTGTTGCTAGATTAGCTCTAGGTTGTTGGGAGAGAGTTAATGCATCCTATATTTGATGTGAGAGGATTTATGAGGCAGTTAGATTCTCCTAGATATAAAACAGGCATCCATACGGATTGTTTTTGGGGGTGAGAGTTTGTGAGGAATTGATTAATTTTTGTAATCTCCTGTTTGATTAATAAAGATTGTCGATGCCTATGTTTGGTTGATGTAGCCTAGATTGGTTAGGTGAACCACGTTAATCTGCTATCTCCTGTGCATGATTATATTTGCTGTGTATATGTTTTTTGTCTACTATGCATTGTTGGCTCTAACAGAAGTTAGAGATAAAACACATTAAGGAACGTATATTTTCAATTTATTTAGAAATATCACATGACCATAGAGCAAGGTGAATCTAAGCTCATGGCTATGTTATCTAAAAATATTATTCTAAATATAGAAAACACGAAAATAAGGTAGAGAATTATAGAAATAATTTACTATGTCCACTCCATATTTTGAATGTTTGGTGTTTATTCATCCTTTCTTTGTATTAATATTATTTTAATGGAAAAACTATCAACTTTTTTTAAATAGCTCATTTTGTTATACAAATAATTTGAATTGGAGAAAGATGTGAACTCACCACAATGATATATATATATATATATATATAATCTTTAAATTTATTTTTTATTATTATGATAAAAGTGACTGCATTTGAAAAAATGTAAGGTTAATAACTACTTTGTGCGCCAAAAGACATGGTACTGCAGAAAATCTAATTTGGGCACTTCCAACATGATAACCATATTCTGACATTGACGCTATTATAGCAATGAGAGAATGAGATAAAAGTGCAAGAACAAGAAGAGTGAATCCAAACATGGCACTGCCCATTTGTGGCTCCAGCTGCATTCCTTTGCAAATTAGGGACATTGTTTTATAATTGAAATGTATGTGGTTCATGTGATAGAATGATGTCTTGACAAATTTCATCAAACTCATCTCTTGATTAATCAATCAATCAATAACAGAAAAAATATTTCAGCCATTGATGGATTCAGCATGGGAATCACGTCATTGATATTTGTGGTGGAAATCATAACAAGAACAAGTAATTATAATTACCTTCATTTTAACCTGAGGGATTTGTTCATTATTGTTGTAGGCCATCACCAAAATATTAACACAATACTTGGATGAGTCAATCGTAATGGTACACCTATACTGATTTCTAATGGATTATATAATTTATTTTCATGAAAAAATGGATCGCTGAAAGAAAATGCTCATCAAAATATTTAGTCCCATACCATTCTTTGTGGATCAACATTTGCAAGGTGAAGATCCTTCTCCATGTTCTCTTTTGAGAGCTTGCAAATTATGGGTTTCTTCGGCGTTCTAGAGTTATAAGTGGGCATATCCATGTCATTATTTCTTTTAGTGATTTGTGAAGGAGGATTAAGTGTCTCAAATCATATTATGCCTTCAAAGCAATCGTCCAACCCCAGCTTGTTAAGGACCTTTGTAGCATGAACTGTCAGTGTCTGTAAATATTTGTTTTACACAACAAAGGTACAAAAGGTTGAGAAGTATGCTTATATATTTCCAAATAAACCTAGGCCTTCATCATGTGCTATCATGATATAAAGAATTTTAAGGCATCCATATGATGTTACAATTTTCCTCCGAGGCATGCTTAAAAACAAGTTCTTCAACATAGGGTCTGGTTTAAGATTCTCATATGGACATCCCCCATGAACAAAATTGTATAAGAAATATTTATTGCTAGTGAGTGTAGCAAGATAGTGTTTTTGGCCAAAAGCAATCAATGGTATCCCAAACAGTGTAAACAATGGAAGTCAAATCAAATCAACCACCTTTTCTTTGATTTTGTCGAAAGTTAAAACATTAGATAGTGGTAAATTCACCAACTGGAAGACATAAGATTTCTTAGGCACCTTTCGTAATCATCATAGTCGAAGTCATAGCCCATTGCTTGTGTAGATCAAAGACAATTGTCAATAATAGGCAATGATTTCATGAGTGAAAGCAACTCAAATACTATTGTTAGCCATAAGGTTGAACATATTGATCGATAGTAATTGTTAAATAAAGAAAATTTTAATTTTGACGCCATAAACTTGTATTCATACATCATCCTGAATGGGCCAAGAAGTGAGATACTTCAGGCTTAAACACCACAGACAAGAAATAGGGTTTCAATCTCATAAACGTGCAAAGGATATTTTGGTAGATCAGTGACCATTGGATCCATTTCCTTGGTATATAAACCCATGGAGTGATTATGGACACTAGGGTTTCAGTCTCATAAACTTGCAAAGGGTCTTTTGGTAGATCGGTGACCATTGGATCCATTTCCTTGGTATATAAACCCATGGAGTGATTATGGACATTGTATCTCAGATGTTCTGCATTAATTTTAAGAAGCAGGGTCTAATAAGCAAATGATAACTCTCTACCTCTCTTCTCAAGTCTTGGACTCTCCTTTTTTCAACTCCCAGTTTTTTATTCACATAATCTGTTATACAACAACCATCTCACACACACGATTCAAACCCCTAAAAGTTCAGGAATCATTGTCAAATCAGTTCCAGGATTTCTCTAAAGAAAATGAACGTCCCTTGGTGAGAATGAAATAAGACTTTTATAAAGAAAATGAATGAAAAAATCCTGAATAACTGAAACAAATGGGCATTCCTAGAAATTGAATAACTGAACAAAAAAAATCCGACAAATTGAATAACTGAGACAAGAGGGAATTCGAGAAAATGAATAAGTGAAACAAAAGGGCCTTCTCGCATTCGAGAAATTGAATAACTGAAACAAAAATGCATTCTGTGTAATCAAGACATTGAATAACTTAAGAAAAAGGCTACTCCATCACATTCTATCAAGAAACTAGTTACAACAACTCCCACATGTCGGTGTATCTCAGATCAATGGAGTATAATTCAATCATCTAACAAAAAATCGAATGGTGCATAATGAGGATAGATGGGTAATAAGGGAGTTCTAGTGAAATTCCTTATGGCATAATTACTGGCCCAAACCCTTTGTGGTTCTCTACTGTTTACAAGGTCTCTTTTGAAGCCCACGAGGCTAGGGTTCAAATCACATTGAGTATATTGTCCTGCTATGGTGTGCGACAGCTCAAGGAGTAGACTGCCCACTAGCTAGAGTCTCGACTCTTGCCAAAATCATAAGAAATTATTATATCTGCCTATAAGTTGTTGGATGCACTCTTGATGTTATAATGGAAGCTATGGGAATTGATTGTGTATCTTCCTTAGATTAGGTCTTGCAGTTACGGATTCACCACGTTGTTAAAAAATATATATATTACAAGATCACTAGAGAAGCAAAAAAATATATTACAAGGTCACTAGAGAAGCAACGATCATAGAGAGCTTGTTATATTTCTTTATTTCTATCTTAACGCATTTAATATAATTGACTGTCTTTCTTTACCAATAGTATTACTCTTTAAGCATTAAGTTTAATTTTAATTTTTTTAAATTGAATTTTAAGTTTTTTAAATTGAAAACTATGTGTGGTTCTATCTTTACACGTTTTCAATATTAAGTTAAAAAGGAATGTAATTAATATATATTTTTAAGGGATTTTTCCTAATTAATTTTAACCCAAATCTTGTTACCCATAAAGCTTTTCACACTAGGAAGAACTCTCCTATGTCCTACCATGTCCTATATTACACCATTGATCTCATCTATTAGAAGATTATAAATAGTTGTGCCTTTGGATCATTATAGGCCACGAAAAACACCGTGGAGAACACTTCGTTGGAAGTTAGTTAGGAAGTTAGTTACTGTAAATATGGATCTGGAAGTGCTTTCAAAGTTTGTTACTACTTTGGAAGTTGGTTACTGAGACCTTCTTCACCTCTTCATAGAGCTTCTTCATCAAATTGTTCTTAGTCTCCCACTTTTTCTACTCCGTCGCCATCTTCAAGTAGGGTTGCACCACCTCCACTAAACGCAAGGTGGCATTGAAAATAACATCACACCACTTTGCACAGTGCGCACTGAATGCAAGGTGGACATTGAAAGGGTGTATAGTAAATTCCCTACTCATATCCAGCAGAGTCTAGCATGCTTAGGTTAATTGGAGTCCAGTTTGGAATTTGGAAACTGAACCACTTTTGAATTCGATTGGGTTTTTTTTTAGTAAGTGGAGTTTTTGTTAATTTTTTTAGGAAGTTAGTAATATAATTTTGGATGATATTGTGATTTTTTAATACATAAACGAATTTAAAAAAAGATGTTTAATTTTGTAAATGCAATACAAATTATTAATGGAGTTGTTGGTTTAAATCTATTTTATTAACTAATTTTTCATTTCTAAAAATAATTGAGTTAAATATATGTTATTAACTAATTTTTCATTTCAATGAAATATATAACATCAAATACAAATAATAACACACACACACACACACACACACACATATATATATAATATATAATAATTGTTTCAATTGCTCAACGTCCAACATTTTGCAAGATTTGTAGTAAGTAATATAATTATGGATGATATTATTATTTCTTAATACATAAATTTATTTAGAAAAAATGGATGTTTGAATTCTACAAATGTAATACAAACTATAAATTTCTAATAATTGTTGATTTAAATGTATTTTATTAACTATTTTTTCATTTTAATGAAATGTATAACTTCAAATAAAAGTGATAACACTTTATTGTTTTGATTATCATAAACAATTATAACATAAATTTTGAAAGTGGGATGAGTTGGTTGCATTAAATATAGAATGCATTTACCACTCAAATGAAATTTACTAACATGCAATAGAGGATAAATGCACATTCCAAATTTTAAATTGAATTTGAAATGGCCCTTCAAATGATTGAAAGCGTAATTAGTTTTAAGATATGCTGGTTGCATGGAAAACTAATGGCATGAACAATCAAGTAAGCAAGCATGCATGTCTAAGATATGGTTTTTCTAAGATATGATCATAGTGACGTGCATTCCTTATAAGTGGGAAAGATTGCCTTTAGAAACATTAAATGAGGTGACTAATATTTCCTCTAAGTGGAAAATCTTGTGTCCAACAACATTTCATGAGGTAACTAATTCAGTGCATTTGGGATAGCTTACAACTTTTAGATCAGGGTTGGTTGACATAAAAGATTTGGTTGTTGCTCTCCTTCCTTGGTCGATGGGTATACCTATGTCTGCTTGATGATGGACCTTTGTAATGAAAAATATTTGATGCAATTTCCATTTAAAAATAGATAATGGGCAAGAAAAATGAAGAGACAAACCTTTGACTATTATCAAATGAATATCTACACACAGTTCATTTGCAATTATTAAAAAATGGATATGTACACCATCCTTACAACATACAACACAATACCTACCATATTGGCCATATGAAGTCTGAAAACATCTCTTCCAAATAGTGCCAAGGATCTTAAGGACTCTATATTTGAACTCTCAAGCACAATCCTAGAGCATGAAAGAGGCTTCCAAGAAACCATAAAGTGGGAAAGAAAAGCCTTGATTGGGAACAATAAAAGGTGACTATATACAAATTTTCAAATGAGACTTGGTAATGAATATTGTATTTAATGCACATTAATAACCAATAATAAGGGAGGTACAATGTCCCAAGCTACCTAAAATTATTTACAGTTTGGAAGCTTCATTGTATGCCATCTCATATTTTGACTGATCTTCCCATTTTTTAGAGGAATAATCATGGAAATCAGTGTGGACCCCATAATACCCACCAAGTAGATCTTTTCTTTGCTTCTTGACATTGCTAAAAGCCCAATGTATGGCTATGGCCCAATAAATGAAAATTATTAGCAATAGTAAATGAAAAAGTTGAAATGATTCAAATTCTATGTATGATGTATGAGAATTTAATTAAGAAAATTTAATGGATTGGAACTTGTTTGTGTAATGCAAGAAGATATGATTAATACAATAGTAAATTAGTTGAAGCATGAAAAATTTGAAAGGATTAAAATTATTTGTACGATGCATGTGGATTTGATTTAAAAAATTGAAATGATTTGAACTTATTTGTATGATGCATGCGAATCTCATTAGTATTAGACATGCTTCGTTGGGAAAAACCATGATTTTTATCCTTAATTCATATTTTTAATTTAATGGGAAAAACTCTGATTGCTATCCTTAATTCATATTTATAGTTTAAATATTGAATTAAATCGCATAACATATCATATCTTCTTTCTTCTATGCCACTCTTTCCCATGCCTTACAATTTTTCCTTTGTAACATATGGTGCAATTGATAGTTGGATATTTTTTAAAATTTGAGTTTATTTAATATGTAGAATTTAAGTGTCCAAATTTTTTTAGGATATTTATGCATTCAAAACTATAATTAAAGAAAAACAAAATCTTGCTTGAAATTGCATCACAAACTTCTAGTGAAAAAGACTATTTCATCTATCTTTCTTTGCAACATATGGTGTAATTGCTAGTTAGATATTTTTAAAAATTTGAGTTTATATTATTTAATATGTAGAATTGAAGTGTCCAATTTTTTTTCACTTAGACTGCATTCTAATTTAATATGATTTACCACTCAAGATCAAGATGATATCAAACTTATTTTTAAATTTATGTTGCAAATATGTTCCTTTAATTATTGTATTGTTAATTTATGCCTTTGCAACAAACTAATTCATGTATTGTTAATTTATGCATTTGCAACAAACGAATTCATGTATTTTTAATTTATGAATTTGCAATATCTTAAAGAAACTAAAGCCATTGTATGTATGTGCATTTTAATATATTTAATTTTCTTCCCATTTCTATTATACGTCTATAATTTTTTTTCTTTCTTTCTTATTTCTTTGATTATAAGGTTGAAAGATTTTGAAGATAAAATTTATGGAAAATTTCTAGCTGCTCCCTTAACCATATGGGGAGTATAAAGTTTTTTTTTTTTGTCAAAATAGTTTGTATGACTTTAAAGAATTTTTATTTTTTCTGTTTTTTAATTTAGATATATTTTATCCATTCATGTTTGGTTTTCTATACAATATTAATGACTGAAAAATCATTGAAAAGTTTATCCTAGAGGTTGAGAGAGAAAATTGATAGTTAAAGAATGTATTCCTTAGAGCAAACTAATCTCCAGACATCCATCTTTGTATTTTCCAAAAAAATATAGTTTACTCGAGAGAATTAAATGATTTAAAAGATGTCTCCTTTTTACTTGCACAACCAATTATGTACCTAGCACATAAAAATATATTTCCGTACTATGTGTGTCCCCTATAGAGTAGATTAGATTCATTGTTATTTTGAAGACAATAATGATCAACTAAGCCTCCCAAGGGTTACATTATCTCAACCCATGGTTTGATGTATTCCACATCACTTCCATATAGCAAGTAATCACTCAACAAAATACACACCCTATCATAAGAACATTTACCAAATTGTTTTTAATAAAAAAGAGTTGAAAATGGGACCATTTCAGCATGGCTTCTCTAGACCTTTTACAAAATTACGGGAAATGAAACCATTTTGGCATGGATTCTCTCCTTATGACCTTACTCTACATTTTGTTCCTCACTCAATGGAAAATATGTAAAAATTATTCTCTTCAACAACTCTAATTAGTAGGGAATATGCTCAATATTTTCAATGTAATTGAAAACCCTTGCTTATTTCATCTATAGTAGTATGTCCCCTTATAAATTTTAACATAACTGGTAACTATAGCTCATTTAATTTTTGTCACAAAGAGTTTTTGTGACATCCAAAATCCATTTGTACTTGTTTAACGCACCGAGAATTTGAACCTTCCACATTATGATATTCAGTTTATATCATAAAACATTGAGGGAATCCTTTCTACAAAGGGAGGCATTTGTAGAAGAGTGAGTGTAGAGTTCCTTCCCTTTATATCATAAAGAGTTTTTGTCACATCCAAAAGGCATTTGCACTTGTTTAACACACCCGATATTTGATCCTTTCACATTATGATATTCAGTTCTAATGAAAACACCATTTTTAAAAGCTCGTGTTTGATGTTAACTGTTATGTAACTCCCATTGAACTTGGGCTACAACGTATGATCTCTTTTGGTTGCTTTGAATGACAAATGTGATAGGAATCGATAGGACTTGGGCCATGGTAGTTTTCCTTCATCATCAAAATCACTCGAATAATTCTCATGATGTATTTTGTTATTATAAAAATGATGTAATCCGTGGAAGGATTTCCTAACTCTTGAACAATGGTGACAATATCTATGTTTTTGTACCCTAGTAATGCTTGTATGAATGTACCTATGAGAATTTCTTGCTAAATTTTCCTTACATATATGTTATTTTATTTTCTCTATGGTGGAATGAGGGCACTTGAACATGAGTTTAGAGTTAATCCAAAAGGAACCATATGATCCATAACTTGACTCTAAGCTACTACATTTAGAATATGGTCTCTCACTTTTCTCATTATTCTTTTTGGACAAACTTTCTTCCTTTCAATTACCAATATTTGAACTTTCTAACTTGTATCTATTGCATCTTCTCTAGCAGCCACCATGCTTACATGACATTCTTCCATCAATTATTGTACTAGCATAACAACTACTCGTGTGACTACATTGTCTACAAGTTTCTACCATATATGTTTGCTTTACCACACATACATGGCAATAATTGGTCGTGTGAATTGTTAGAAGACAACAAAATAATACTAGAAATGATAAGTATTTTGTAGCTTCAATTGCATTATTATAATATATTGATGTATCTCTTGTTTGAACTCTTGTACAATTAAATAGTATAAGTTTCTACCTAGTGTAAATAAACCCAACCTTTCATCATTCTATAAATATTATTGTGATTTTATGGCGCAAAATTCAAGAATAAGACATTATGTAATACATGTAGCCCTTTTGTCATTCTATCAATATTATTCTGATGTTATGAAGAAAAATCCAAGAATAAGGCATGTTGTAACATGTGAAACCCTTGCTTATTGGACAGGATACATAACCTTATTGTGACAATTATGCATATCAACATCCATGCTTTATCATTACATTGTGATAGTGCAGTGAATTCGAAATAAAGATGTGGCATGTTTGGTAACTATTTATTTAATCATATGGTATCCAAACATTATTACAAATAGAAAAGGAACATGTTTAGTAGGTTGTGCACACAAAGTACATGTTTGGTAACTATTTATTTAATCATGTGGTATCCAAACTTTTTTACAAATAGAAAAGGAACATGTTTAGTAGGTCGTGCACACAAAGTACACCACAACCGGGAAAGACCTCCTCTGAGTATATAGCATAGACCTTCCATAAGACTATGAGATATATCAGTGACTTTTTTCAACAGTCACTACAGTACCACCTTGGGAAGTTTAAAGGGTCCTCCCATTAGCAAATACATAACCAACACCACAATTTGGGAACCATGAAATCTCCTACAATAAGTTTTTCTTTGCGAGGCGTGTAAATAAGCATGATTAAATTTTACTTCTTATTCCTTCACAATTGTTTATTATGTTTTTCAAGGAAGGATTAAAAACCTAGAAACCCTACATTCAATACACATGTCTCTATTTAAACATCAAAATAATATCTTCATATTTAAAATTAAAGTGCCTCTAATTCACCCGAATGCTCTAATTATTGGCGAAAATTCATTGTGAAGGCTAATATGGGTGTTTTAAGGTTTAGTGCCATACTATGGAAGTTTTCTCCTTTTGTTTACCTTGTAAGCTTATATTAGTATGTGTTGGTTATAGTAGAAAGTCACCTTTGCATGTGATGTGAGGTTCTATCAGAGTACCTAAGATAAACCGAGTAAATTCCTCTATCAAGACTACCATGTGTAGTAGAGCTGCATTTTTCTATATGACTTTGGCAAGACACAATCCTTGATGGGGGAGCTCTCGACCCAACTGGACCTTAGGTTGACCTTAGGTCGAAGAGTTCCCAACTGGGAAACAACAACATTGTTCATTAACATGAGAGCCTCATTGACAAAATTGGAAAATTGGAGCACTTTTCTAGTTTGGAGAGATCTTAACAAGGAAAAATGGTTGTGGTGTCATCAGAGAAAACCCACTTTTTTCTTTCCCAGTAATAAAATCATTATGAGTATGATTCAAAAATTCATAGTTTCATAGCATTCAAGAGCATTGTTTTGATAATCAAAAGGGGTTGTTTTTTTCCCCTGGGAAAAAACATAATTTTCTATTATAAATAGAAAATTACATGTTGTAAATGTTGGTAGCATATGTTCTATGTGTGTAAATAGGCATCAAAATATATAGGTATATACATAATTACCCATTAAGGGTATGCCTTCATATTTAGTAAATATTTATATAAAAATTCAAAATGTTTGCTTTGCAAAGTTTTATATATATATTAGGATCATAAAAACTATGAAAATTGGGGCCTGTCATCCCCCTACTATATCTGGTATTTGTAAGTCTTGTGATAATACTAGAAGATCCATCCCTCCCTCTATTCTTCGATAAACCATTATCATCTGGGTTGATTCGCTCCCTCCTTGGAAAGTTGATCCGCAGCTTGGTTGTGCTCCCTGTAAATGTGGAGATAGGTAATTTGTTCAAATTGTGATTTTAAATGCAATGCATCATCCAAAATGTACATAAGAGAATGCACATGATGTGTAGTTGTGCAAGAGAACCAATTAATGATGATCTTAGAGACCCCAAATATCTAAATATGTCTACAGTTATGTGTCGATGTAATGTATAATAAGTGTTGGAGAGAGATGAGCTCAACGAAATCATTTCTGCTAGCACCAAACCCCATGCAGATTCAGAAAGAGTGTATGTATGACAAATGGAGAAGAATACCCCACACCCTTGGTCTTGGGAAGATTCGTCAATGTATACCCATCAATGGTCATGGTTGATGGCTTCAGGAGTTATGGTGTGAGAAGGTGGGGGTTGTTCAACATCTAGTATTTCATTGAAATTATTGATGATTCTAGCGATTACCAAAGGCCACCGAATTTGTAGATTGTTAAAGATGATGTTGTTTTGACTTAACCAAGTATGACATCATATAATTAGGGGGAGATTGTGATTTTTCGTGTTGGGGGAAGATTTCCACCAGTCATTTCATGCCTCCTTGATGTTTCACCCTTCCCAACATTGAGGTATGTCCAAAGAGGAGAGGACTTGCTCCCAAAATGTGTCGTAACGTTCTGCAGAACAAGAAGGTATGATCATTCAATTCCTCATCCTATTGACGAATGACACAACAAGACAAACCAAAGTGTGATCTCTTCATCAAGTTGATACTTGTAGGATTTTTATTCATGATGATATTCCACATAAAGAGTTGATTTCCTGCCAGAGCCTTGGGTTTCCAGAGTGCTCTCCACCACCCCTCCAGAAAAGGGAGCTTATGGGCAACATGTATAATGGGATATCCTATCTAGGGAGAGTATACTCCATGAGTTGTCAAAGCCCATATGAGATCATCATCACCAATAGATATTCAGACATGTGATTCAGATAACAAATTTATGTAGTTCCCCCAATCTTGTATCCACTGACCTAGAATGCCTAGTGTAGCTGCAGATTTTCAAGATTGTAGGAAAATAGTAGTGTTATGTTCATATACTATTTGTGAAATCGTCGATATGTCCTGTCCATTTAGGAATGAAACAAGGTCTAGAGGAAGTCGATATAAGTTTCCACAACCTATCCATTATTTAGATCCAATGTAGATTGTTGTTCCATTGTTAATTCACCAAGTGAGGCCATTCCTGATGGTGGGGAGAGTTTGTAACACAACCCTCAAAATGACAAAGATATCATGTTTGTTCCAAGCTAGAAGGTGAACCAAATCCATGAGGTTATGTGGCCAAATGTATTGATTGATGACCACATCTTTACACAAACTTTTGGATGTAAAGAGGAACCATCCCAATTTGGTAGCCAATGCATGTGAAAATGCTGGAAGATATTTGAGGCCCCATCCTCCCAATTTCTTGGGAAATGAAATATGACTCCATATCACCCAAGTGAATGGCTTCCCATCCTTGTGTCCATTTCATAGAAATTTGTAACATATTTTTTGTATTCTCAAAAGCATACCTTGAGGAATCCAAGCAAGGTACATCTAGTAAACCATAGTGGCTTCCAATACTGATTTGATAAGAAACAGCCTCCCAAATCTGGATAATAATTGGTGGTTCCAAGTAAGCAAATGGTTTTACACCTTAGTCATCAGTTAGGTCTAGTTACCTATTTTTTATCCATGGGAGTTTATGTGAAACCCCAAATATTTAAGTTCATCATCCAATTGAAAACTTTGGAAGGGAAACTTCTGATAAGTATGTATGGATTCTTGAGGAGAGGAAGTTGAGATGGTGATGGTAGGCTTTGTTCTATTGGTTTCCATCCCAGTAGCTATACAAAAAAGTTGCATGATATCATAGAAAGTATTGCATACATGGATGCCACTGCTGATAAAAATAACACATCATCAATGAAAGGAGGTTGGGATAAAATACATTGATCAATGATCTTGAGCCCCAGTAGTCGCCTAACTCTTCTTTCCTCTAGGATTAGCCTGCTTAGTCCTTCCATGACAAGTAGGAAAAGTAATGGGGATAGTGGACAACCTTGTCTAAGGCCCCTCTCAGCATGGAAGAAATTGGAGGCTGATCCATTTAGAAGTACACTAAAGGAGACAGTGGAAATGAAACACATAATCCATTGAATGAAAGGGATGGGGAATCCAAGGTGTGTGAGAAGCATCCTAAGATAGAGATAGCTAACTAAATCAAAAGGCTTTGATAGATCGAATTTTGAGAATGGAACCTTTTAGATGCTTCAATTTGATAGAATGGAGAGCTTCCTATGATGTGCCAATGGCCTCATGGATCTCTCGATTGTGGAGGAAAGGAAATTGTTCATATGAGATGTTGGTCGAGAGAATAGGATTGATATAGTTAGTAATGATTTTGGCTATAATTTTCTATACAAAGGGATATGGGTTGGAAATCATTGAAGGATTGGGTGGAGTCCACCTTAGGGATGAGGGCAATGAAGGTGGAATTGATGACCTCATACATGTGCCCTGTAATCTTTCATTCCTCAACAACCTTGAGTAGGTCCATGCCTAAAGTATCAAAAGAAGGTAGATAGAATTCTACAGACCATCCATCAGGGCGTGGACTTTTATCCTTCTTGAACCATTTCAAGGTGCTCTCCAATGCGCCCATAGATATAGGTTTAGTGAGATCTTCAGATATGTTAGGGTCAACATATCGAGGGAAATGACTAGCAATGTGAATGATTTCTATGAGCGAAATCCCAAGTGGAGCATTGAAAAGCTATTGAAAATCTGAATTTCCCAAATGTCTAGTTGATGTAACGTTTCAACATATTGTCCATGATCAGTAGACATTTTCCAAATGGTGTTACAAGCCTGCCTTCCTTTGGCGTAATTGTGGAATAATTTAGTATCATCATTCCCTACCTTCACCCAGATAGCTCTGCTTCTAAGTCTCCATGTCTCTTCTCGGTCCTATAGAATATTGGACCTCTTGGCCTTCACCTTGGTGAGGGTAGATTTAGCTTCAACTGAGATGAATCCATGACCTTGGTCATCCATAAGATTGGCAAGCTAGCGCTCAATTACACAAAGAGTCTGGTCGTCTCTGGATTTTTTAGATTTGGGCCATTGAATGGATAGATTTTTAAGTTCCATGAGGTTTCAACAAAATCCTTCAACTAGGTTCTGCCCTTGGGAAGGAGGATGGTCTCTCCAAAAATTGATGACCAATTTGTGATATTTGGGGTCTTGTAACCAGGTTGAGTTGAACTTGAAGGGTGCTCTAGGCTTTAGGGATGGACCAACTAGTTCCAAATAGATGGGTGAGTGATCAAAGATAACCCCAGATCCAACCCATTGACAAAAAATGGAGAAGGTACCAAGCAAGTCTTCTTTGATGAGAAAGCAATCCAATTGCCTACGTAGAGTGGCATCACCAATTCTCCTATTATGCCATGTCAGTTTCTTCCTGTTCATGGGGATTTAAATCAAATGATGTTGTTCCAGGAGATGTTCCATATATTATGATAGGGGATCTAGCTGTGTATGATGTCCCAAATATTTCTCATGATGAATAATGAAATTGAGGTCTCCACCCAAAGTTAGGTTATTAGAATTCATCAACGATAGTTGCAAGAGGTGATTCCAGAACTCCACGCTACTATGATATGGTGCATATAAATTGATGATATGAAAGTTCCTACCCATCTCTGAGGAAAATATATCCATTCCTAGGAATCCAGGTCCCTCCCATATAGAGATAGGGTTGATGGATTGAGTATTAATGCCCATTTCAATAACCCTGGATCATCCATTAACATCTAGGCATGAAAGAAAAAGCCAAACATCATAGAGTGAAGAATCTAGGAAACCCACTGTTTCTTCCTGAGGGTTTCTTGCAAAAAATTATGCCAGATTGCTTTTTATTGAGGAGCCTCTTGTGGTCTAGTTTTTTAGCAGGGCTACCCAACCCTCTGAAGTTGAGGGACAACCACTTCATGGATCATCTTGATTAAGGGTGTTCTTTCCTTCAAGAACCCTATCAATTGTGTTTTTTCTGCCTGGGGCCACATCTACACTGGCAAGAAGGACATCTCTCGAAATCCTGAAGGGTTGCCTCGAGTGGGTTTAGTCTTAATAGGGAGGGAAGAGAGACCTTATCCAAATGGTCTAGGAGGGATGGATACATGGGATCAGAGATTATATGGATGTGAAAGTTGATAAGTGGTGGAGGGCTTAAGTGAAGTGATGGTGTCAGCTCCAATAACAAAGGGTGGGGTAATGGAGAATGTAGTAGAAGGATGATCGAGTAGGCATGTGAGAGGGAATGTGGACAAGCTAGAAATGGATGCATATGAAACATGTAATTGTTGTGAAGTGCATATAAAAGAAACAGAAGAACTGCGAAAATGAAGAGTACCTGTGGAGTGAGTAGCCACTCCAATAGTCTGATATCTCATCATGGGCAGAGATGTAGGCTACAAAGAGGCAAAATAAGTTGGTAGAGAAGTATCCCCATACATAGCCATCAAACTAGTAGCACAAGGAGGTTGTTCTTCCACTAGAGGATCTTTAGATTATGGATTCTTAGTTCCTTTTTCCAATGAACAAGTCGCCGACGAGACAAGGGGGCACTCCTTATACAACTTCCCTACCTTGTGACACCTTCTACACCTGAAGGGGACTCCCTCATAGTCTAGGTTTTTTTTGCGAGTGAAATGATTCTAGTGCAGAGTAATATTTTCCTCTAATCCTTCTCTAGTGTCTAGGTGAACTAGTATGCAAGCCATAGATTTGTTGTTAGAGGTTGTATATGACAAATCATGATCCAAATAGGTACCCATTTCATTGTCAATGCGAATAAAGATGTCCTTCGACCAAAAGTGCAAAGGTAGCCCTAGAAGACGAACCCAAATCGGACCAACATCCAACTGGTCCCGTTCTAGATTGAAGAGGGGGCTCCATTGTTTTAGAAGCATAAGGTACATTTCAATATGCAAGTAGCAGGAGAGTATCCAGTCTATGTATTCTTCTTGGTGGAAACTGAGGGCAAACCATCCTTGACTTAGAATGGTGATTGATGTAATTTCATTGAGGAAAGTGCCCCAAATCTCGAAGGTCTAGAGGCGAAGCCTCTCAGCCGAATATGTTCTTCCTATCACATGCCACACCAAAACCCTATTTGTGGTATCCACCACTTTGCCCATAGTGATGCCTTCCACAAATATAAGATTGATGTCCTTGCTAAAGGCCTTGACACACTTACTCTTCTTGGCCTTACTAGTCCATGGAGCTATTGGATGGTCTCGAAAGGGGTCCCGATTGCCTTTTGAAACTGCCTGTGAAGAAGGGGAGGAGTTCCAAGGGTTAACTGCCAAAATATTGAAGCTGCCAAGGGGAATAGGAAAACTCACCTCAAAGGAGGTAGGTTTAGGGTTGTTGTATGGCATCGAGTGATGGATAGAGGATATCCTAGATTGTGACAACCCTAAAGAAATGGGAATGTGAGATGATGTAGGGTGAAGGGATTCCTCAAGAGAAATGGAATCAATGGTAGGGGAGAGTGCAATGCAAGCAATAAGACAGTTGAGCATAGAAGGAGAGAATGGAGGGATGTCAAGCCCAGGAGATGTAACGGGGGGAGTAGAAGCCGAAAGGTAGGGTAATGATGGTCTAGAAATCTCAGTCACAGATAGTGGGCCTATCTACAGGAGAAATGATGTTCAATGAGGACCAAAACCTGGCACAATATGAGGGAGCATCCAAATCAAGTCGTTGAGATTCAGGTCGACAAAATAATCAACAACATCTAACTCCATTCCAACAGCAACAGACAAAATCGGGGATGAAGGTAACAATTGTAGAACAGGTAGAGATCTAGCCCACAAGCCGTCATGGTGAGCTCCTGTCTGCAGGAAAATGGAAAAAACAACAATGGCTATAGCAAAACATTACACTACCTACTATCCTAGACCATGTGATTCTTTAGTGTGGAGTGCCATCTTCCTCTCATATCGCAGTGGGTAATTCTTCATCATGATATTGTATTTTCATCAAAAAGGGTTTGTTGTTGTAAAAGGCTGATGATATAATCATGGGAATAAAAAATACTCCCTAAATGACTCAGTTTTGATGCATAAACTTAGAATGGAAACTAACTATATATATGTTTGGCCTCCTAAATTTCTGGAAGAAAAATATTGGTAGAGAAATGTATGTTAATATAAAAATACACCATTGGATTTTCTTGTTTAGCGTTCCTATGTCTAGATTCGTAAGTGTTATTACTAGGAATTGTGAAACAATTTTGGCAACAAATATTGTGAAGGGAATTGTTGATTGTATTTGTTTTTTTTACTTTATTTGAAAATTTTATTACAACTGCTTATATAGTCTCGGTGTATTTAATTGGGATGCATAAATAACAATATTCATTGTAATGGAAATTTCTTTCATAACTATATCAATTTTGTAAACTTATTGCACTGATCAAAATATGTTATTATCCTACTTTATAAACCAGTTGAAATAAAGGACAATTTTCTGGACTAGTTTTAACATATTCTAGAAAACAAGACAATGCCCAAAGTGAATGATATTCAAAATGATGTGACATTATTTGCTTCAATAAAAGTTGTTACACCCACAATTCCTAAAATGGTCTTTACATATAGATTATTTTTGAGCCAAGTTTTAGAGAATGATAAAATAATTGTTTTTCTTTTTCCACAATATTCAACCCATCCCTTATATTATAGGACATGGTTACCCATTTGTGGGACAATATTTATGGTTGAATCCATCGATGAAAATAGGGGAGGTTGATACGTATCTCGGTGAGTAAGATTTAGGAACCATAAATGCTGACAGAGAGGAGGAGAGAGAGCATACAAATATGATATGAAACAATTCTTATAAAAACCTTAAATAGAAAATACACACAGTGAATACCTATCAATATATGAAAATAAAATAATTCTTTATTAAATGCAGAAATCATTTATCCTACATTTTGGAGGACACATTTGTCCTTTTACAAGGTGAGGCCCATCATTTATGGTATTCTAGGTGCCTTCTTTAGTTACAATACCATGGGTACATACCATGTGTGGATACTACTTGCCATTCAGATCAAGACTCTTCCCTTAGGAAGAAATGGTTCTCATTATGTCAAGTTCCCTCGTGAGAATATTTTTTTGAATATGAGCCAATGAATAGAAGGGTTTTGTGTGGTTGACCGATAATCATGGTGAGAAAAGGTCAAGGGATATAGTATCCTATAATGCTTATACGCCAACTTTGATATTGATAATATATGGAATAGAAAATGAACATCAATGGTAAGGGTGTTTTGTATTTGATCCATAACCATGGGTTTGTAGGTGACCCACAATTGTGATAAATGAAGGTCTAGAGATATTGATACCACATGACAGTTGTGGGCCAACTCTGATACAAATAGTTTATGGACAAGCCCTAGATGGGAAAATATCCATTGACATGGGTCTATGATGGAAGTTTCCCCTAGAAAGTTATAAGGTCAAATGTCTTTGTCTTGTTATGTATGATGCAAAACGTTTCACCCAACTAGTGCTAGTGACAAAATTCTTTTGTTGGAGGGGATCCATAATGATAATCTTCCATTGCAATGGGCTATGAAAAAATATCTTCCATTGAAAAGGGCCAATATCATAAGTATTCCATTGGAAAAGGATTTTGCAATGGAAAACCTATGAAATATTACATAGGTGAGGGATTTGGAATCATCGAAAACATTCCAATCGAAATCTTAGTGTTGTGCGCGGAGATCCAAAATCTTCCGGTCATTTTGGATGTGATTTGAAGGTTGATCTGAAATATTCAACATGTATGGGCTATAGTCTGAAGAAAGAAGAAGCTCTTCACTCTAGGATCTCATGCATAGGTAGTGGGAAATGCATCATTGGGAGAATATATACATGAACCAAAGGCTTGGATCATGTTTTGGAATCCTACCACATGACATCCATACCTTTTGTTACCCCTATTATAGAGCGCAAACTCACCATGTAGTATGGCCATCATTTTTTCTTTTGTGAACATGCATTTCTATGAAAATTTTTGAACTTCTTGAAACATGTGAGTGGTGGCTAAAAGCATGGATGGTATGAGATGAAATATAATGAATTCATTCACACCTTTTCCTATGACATTCATGGCGACTATGTCATAACTCATGTTGATGTCATTGTAACCTTAAAAGCTATAAAGCCTCGATTTTATATTCTTGAGAGGTTAGAGAGGGACCCTATGCTTAGCATAGTGGTCACCCTTTTTCCAAGTATCTTGGTAAGAAAAGGTTCAATTTGAATGTTGAGGAGAACCATGAGCACTCTAGAGGCTTGACAGGTAGTGAGCCAAGTGTAGGCCCTGTCCATGGTATCTTCCACATCATTATAATATTCAACCTTATAGACTGGGGTGTGGTGACTGACGAGAAAATACAAGACACTCCCATATTATTTGTGCATCTTATCCTCGCAAGCATGTGCCACGTATTCATCATTAATTTATACATGGCTATAATCTCTTGATTCTTGGAGGGTGGGGTAGTATTCCAGGGTGAAATCAACAAAGGAAACACCATGATGAGGATTATTGAGGTCTTTGAGCACGTACCATTGCTTCTTTGTAGAACCATCATTGAGAAAGATGCAGGCTTGTAGCTTGGCCATGAGGCAATGCCTCCACCAGACTCGAACTTGGACTAGTGTTTTGTTCTTACAAAAAACTTATGCAACCCATTCTTTCCATTATCGAAGAGCACATAAAGACTAACATCATTTCCAATCTATAACTTCACCACATCTCTGGTTTGAGGCATATCATCATTATGTTACTCCATCTTGGAGCTTCCTACAACCTTTTTAATGGCTACCACAACCATAGGGTTTGATCCTTTTCCCATTACTGATGATTTCTCGAGGGAGTCACTAGTCACGATCACTTTGGACCTTGCTAGTGATTTCACGAAATTCATATGGTGAATGATTTGAGGAAATAAAAGGCATAACCCTCGCCAAGGAGAAAATTTAATCTTCCACCTAAATAATAACTAGAAACTCAAAGCAGTGGGCTAGACATACATTTGTTAAATCAACTTGGCTCTCATACCACTTATGTAGATCATAGGGGCTATGATCTAGAAACAATAAACATGCCATGCAATTATTCTTAGAAAAAACTTGAACAAGAAATACACAAACTCAATACCTAACAATATATGAAAAAAATATAATTCTTTATTATGTGGATAAATCATTTACCATACAATGTGAAGGAACCATATGTCATTTTACCAAGTGAGGATTTTTATTTATAGTATTATCGTTGGCTTCTTCAGTTACAATAACACGGGTGGATACCATGGATGGATACCATCAATGGGTTCCACTTTCTATTCAAATCACGGGTATCATATGACTAGATGTAGATTTGTGGTTTTTCGAAGTGAGTAATTGAAGCCTAATTATAGTTGAACTAGAAACATCCAATGAAACTCACACCTAGGACAATAGAAGAGGAGCCCTTCATCACGTAAGCTCTAGACTAGATGAATTCCTTATATATTTTTGAATTCGTAGAAGGATTTGATTGAGAAAAATGGAGCATGTTTAGTATAACTTTATCCTCAAAGGTAGAACAATGAAACTTATCAGCCACAAAACCGAACATCAAATATAGTTGGGGGAGTGTAACAAATAAGAGGAAGTCTTATGGCAACAATAATTAAAATTTTGATGGGTAGGTGAAGGAGAGAAGAACACACAATTCTTCAAGTTATCCTTGGTTTAACATCAACATGGTAACTTATTTTGAACCCTAAAAGATAGTTAGGGCTTGAAGCTATAGTGAGATGTTAACATTGAAAAGGAATTGAGAAATTACTAATAATATTTTCTCAGCCAACCTAAGAAGTTTTTAGAGGTGTTTATTGAATGAATTACATAAAACATTCTAACTTTGATTACCTAGAAGCACAACAAAGCCTTGCTCTTCAAGATTATAGTTCAATATGTAGAATGAGTAGTCATTGAAATGTCGAAAGGAAAACCCCTGGACTAGAACAATTTTTGTGTAACCTCCTTAGTACTCATAACCTTAATGCCAGCTACTTCACACTCATTGCTAAAGAAGACATGATAGAGAATCCTAAAGCTCATATTCTAAGAGAAATCTAGTTATGGTAAACGTACAAAAATCATTGATAACATCATTTGGGCCCATGAATTGATTCTATCTCTAAATATTTCAAAATTTGAGTATGGTCATCAAGCTTGTGATGTCCAATGATTTTGGTAGACTTAGTGAGCAATAAATATATCACATCATTTTCACCTTTGGGCTTTCAAACAAATGTATAAATTGGATTATCTCTCTTATTTCCAATGGCTTCTTCTTGATCCTCATAAATGGGTCACCCTCCCCAACATTCATTCCGCCTTGTGGAGTCATACAAGGGGCCCATTATCCTACTTCTCTTTTCTAATCGAAGAAGTATTGAGTTAAAGTATCAATGTTATGGCACCCTAACAAAAGACTCGGGGTATGAAGCTTCATGGGGATGATAGAATTGCATGTGAACAACAATTTGTAGATGAAATCTTCTTGTGTTTGCACCAATTGTAGGAAAATCTCTTGCCTTCAAATAGGTACTTGAATACTTTATGGTAGCCTTGGGCACAAGTGTAAACCATGGTAAGTTGCAAATAGTCCTCTTCAATTCTCCTATTATTATTCAATTACATATGTCAAAAAATATCGAATATCAACGAATTTCCCTTCAGTATAAATACATGGTTTCTCTACATGTTAAGAATTCCCTTTGGTATGCCTCATGGGAGTATCGTCACCTTCACTTAGTTTTTTTTACATAATCATTGTTATCATCGTAAAATGACTGTAAGATAAATTAATGATGTTATAGTTCGAATCAAAGTTATGAATCTAATGAAGTGTTGAGATAATGGGTAATATTTTTTCAGTTAAAGCATTGGGAATGTATTAGTTGAAGTAAGCATGAAAAACTATATTAGATAAAGTTTTTGATTATTGCATAAGAATATCTACATTTTGATTAACCATACATTCACTCTAACAAATAGCAATACTTTCATAACTAATAAATGATATTTGATTAAAAATAGATAAGTAATGTGATATAAATAGTTAATGCAATCACCCTCTTTTATCAAACTATGTAAAATTTTAGGGCACTATGGTAGGGATGTTGTAATGTAATGTTTAACATTTTGACTAAGCCAATTATATAATTAAAAATAAATAAATAATATGATAGAAATAAGTAATGGAATCACTATCTTTCATCAAACTATGTAAAACTTTAGGTGTAATATATGTGTATATTTTAATTGTATTTTTCTCTAGCCGAGGATGGTAAGGATGTTGGAATGTGATGTTTAAATTTTTGACTAAGTCAATTATATAAAAAAAAATAATTAAATAATTAAATAAAAAGATTAATATAGTGAAATGTGAACATTTTAGATCAAGCAGAATAAAAATAAAATGAAAAATAACCATGTAAAAAAGAAAAAAATTGACCCATGGTATTGAAAATCCATGGTATTCATGTGGAATATAGCCTATTTTAAGGGAGAAATTAAAACAACCTAGATCCATCATAACATTATCAAATCTTTTGAGGTGCAAACCTCTTTTAAAGTGAAAAGAAATTTGATCCCTCTCAGGGCTTGCTAGATTGGAGTTAAGATGGATCTAAGTTGATAATAATAATTTTCAAATTAAAAGAAATAAGAGGAAAATAAGTAATGATAATGAAAATGAAAATGATCAATTTATAAGACGCAACTTAAATTTGTAAATTATTTAACTTATGTGAAATTTAATATAAAAGCTAAATAGTAAGGTGTTATGATAGTTAGGGCTTGAAGCTATAGCGAGATGTTAACATTGAAAAGGAATTGAGAAATTACTAATAATATTTTCTCACTCAACCTAAGAAGTTTTTAGAGGTGTTTATTGAATGAATTACATAGAACATTCCAACTTTGATTACCTAGAGGCACAACAAAGCCTTGCTCTTCAAGATCATAGTTCAATATGTAGAATGAGTAGTCATTGAAATGTCGAAAGGAAAACCCCTAGACTAGACCAATTTCTGCGTAACCTCCTTAGTACTCATAACCTTAATGCCAGCTACTTCACACTCATTGCTAAAGAAGACATGATAGAGAAAAATGAAGCTCATATTCTAGGAGAAATCTAGTTATGGTGAAGGTAGAAAAATCATTGATAACATCATTTTGGTACATGAATTGATTCAATCTCTAAATATTTCAAAATTCGGGTATGGTCATCAAGCTTACGACGCCCAATTATTTTGGTAGACTAAGTTAGAAATAAATATATCACATCATTTTCACCTTTGGGCTTTCGGACAAATGTATAAATTGTATAATCTCTCTTATTTCCAATGGCTTCTTCTTGATCCTCATAAATGGGTCACCCTCCACAACATTCATTCCACCTTGTGGAGTCATACAAAGGGGCCCATTATCCTGCTTCTCTTTTCTAATCGAAGAAGTATTGAGTTGAAGTATTAATGCTATGGCACCTTAAAAAAAGACTGGGGGTATGAAACTTCATGGGGATGATAGAATTGCATGTGATCAACAATTTGTATATGTACTTTTCTTGTGTTTGCACCAATTGTAGGAAAATCTCTTGCCTTCAAATAGGTACTTGAATACTTTATTGTAGCCTTGGGCACAATTATAAACCATGTTAAGTTGAAAATAGTCCTCTTCAATTCTCCTATTATTATTCAATTACATATGTTGAAAAATATTGAATATCAATGAATTTCCCTTCAGTCTAAATACATGGTTGCTCTACATGTTAAGTATTCCCTTTGGTATGCCTCATGTGAGTACCATCAACTTTACTTAGTTTTTTTTACATAATCATTGTTATCGTTGTAAAATGACTGTAAGATAAATTAACGATGTTATAGTTGGAATCAAAGCTATGAAGCTAATCAAGTGTTGAGATAACGGGTAATATTTTTTCATTTAAAGCATTGAGAATGTATTAGTTGAAGTAAGCATGCAAAACTATATTAGATAAAGCTTTTGATTATTGCATAAGAATATCTACATTTTGATTAAGCATACATTCAGTCTAACAAATAGCAACTCTTTCATAACTAATAAATGATATTTGATTAAAAATAAATAAGTAATGTGATATAAATATTTAATGCAATCACCCTCTTTTATCAAACTATGTAAAATTTTAGGCCATTATGGTAGGGATGTTGTAATGTAATGTTTAAAATTTTGACTAAGCCAATTATATGATTAAAAATAAATAAATAATATGATAGAAATAAGTAATGGAATCACTATGTCCACATGGGGTAGCTCAAGCGACAATGGCCGTGGAAATGAAGTCTCACCGAAACGGAAGTCTTGGGTTCAAATCTTGGGCTACCCTTCCCCCATAGAGGGGTACATAATGGACATGTAAATCGGAGAGTCCCACCCCAGCTTACAAAAAAAAAAAAGTAATGGAATCACTATCTTTTATCAAACTATGTAAAACTTTAGGTGTAATGTATGTGTGTATTTTAATTGTACCGCTCTCTAGCCGAGGATGGTAAGGATGTTGGAATGTAATGTTTAACATTTTGACTAAGTCAATTATATAAAAATTAATAACTAAATAATTATATAAAAATATTAATATAATGAAATGTAAAGATTTTAGATCAAATAAAAATAAAATGAAAAATAACCATGTAAAAATAAAATAAAAATGACCCATGGTATTGAGAACCCACGGTATTCATGTGGAATATAGCCTATTTTAAGGGAGAAATAAAAACAACCTAGATCCATCAAAACGTTATCAAATCTTTTGAGGTGCAAACCTCTTTTAAAGTGAAAAGAAATTTGATCCCTCGCACGGCTTGGTAGATTGATGTTAAGATGGATCTATGGTGATAATAATAATTTTCAAATTAGAATAAATAAGAGGAAAATAAGTAATGATAATAAAAATGAAAATTATGAATTTATAAAACGCAGCTTAAATTTGTAAATTATTTAATTTATGTGAAATTTAATCCTTTTAGATTAAAAAGTCAAAATTTTGTGATTATTATATAAATAACTATCTATATATATATATATATATATTCCTCTATTCAATATTAAATGATAAAAAATATATATATTATTTAAGCAAACAATTAATATATTTAATATAAAAGCTAAATACTAAAGCGTTCCATATTGCAGTTGCATTGTTAATTTTTGAAAACCAACCTCCAAAATTGTTAATCTCATATATAGAGTTAAATTGTTAATATCAAAAAAATGATTAACAAATGTCACTGTTTTAAACATTTGTTAATATATTTTACCATACCTGTAATTGGAAAATTTCATTTTTATTTTGAATAATGACTTTTTACTATATATAAAAGCTAAAATTTCTAATTTGGACGTTGACATGAAATAAAAGTTAACGGACTTTAACAAATTTGAAATAAGTGCCACATCAAAGGACAACGACACTCAGAGCTTGAAAACGGCCATCAGCCAAGTTAGCAGTGTGGGCACCACACGAGAAAGTATTTAAAACACACATTTATTGGAGTAAAAGATCGCCGAGGGTATGCGAGGCAATCGATTGCAGGCGGATAAAATGGCTATGATGTGTTCTGGAAAATAGTAAATTGAAAACGGCATAGCCGTTGTGGACTTGTGAATTGAAAAAGGCATAGCATGCTTTCCATCCGTGGAGAGAGCTTGTAGAAAGGCTTGCTGGTGCACATCTGCGTGGGGAGGTGCTGCTTAACCACTTAGCATCCAGACGGAGAATGCAGAGCCATACATACCGTGGGTGCCACTTAATGTGAGGGCACTACATAGAATCCTCACCATCCTCTGAACGCTCAAAGGCATGTCGAAGGGCCAAAAGGTGAACTTATAATCCCATGGAAATTTCTGTAAATTGCAGGATGTAGAGCAGCATCACATGGAGTGGGAGCATGGTGGTTCATTTCGTCCAGGTGATCGAGCATGGGATGGGAGTTCTAGAGCTATGGGTGCAGAGCCTAACCAGGTGGTCCCCGTCATAAATTGCAGTAAGTAATCGATACTCTCCAAAACGAAGTGAATTGACCCTTCGACCAGTAGAAGGTGCATGCCAGGGCAATTTGACCCTCCAATATTCTAACCCTCGTGGCTTCCACCGAATGTTAATGTGACTTGACCGACTCTGCATATGGGCTGGAGTGAAGCGCATAGAGAGGAACCATCCTTTGAAGAACCAGCAAGAGGACGTGGTGGTTGACGTGGTGATCGAGGGAGGACACATGATGGGATTTCAGAAAAGGAGGCCATCAGATTCCATTTCTGTGAACACCCTCTGTTCATTAATGTTATATATAACGATTACCTCTATTCATTGCAAGTATTTATAATAATTATTTCTATTCAGGAAAGTACATGTGTTCTTATCTCTATTATCCCTATTCAGGAAAATACATCTGTTCTTCAATTTTGTATATGGGTGATACCTTTTGGCATTCAAACTGATTGTAGCAGAGCAGAATGCCGGTAAAAAGCATGACGTAAACTGAGTGTACCAGACTAGAATGCTGCTAGAGGGCAGAGCATCTTGGGTAGTGGGTTGATTTAGACCTGGTTGATTTGTCCTTTTTCATTTCTTCTTTTTCTTTCTTTTGTGGATGCTTTAGCAATGTCCATCGTTATCCTTCTTTTTGCTTGTAGCCATTACGTGGGTTTTGGGTTTTTTCTTTTGACGGTTTAGTTAATGGAATTTTTTGTTTTTAACTGTTTTGTTTTGGGTCTTTGTTTTTTACCGTTTAGATTTGCTTCTCCGTGGGAGATGAGAGGATATGTTTGGCTTGGTTGATGTACTCCTCACATGTTGTGAAGGGGTTAAAAAAGGTATTCATTGTTTCTTTGGAGTTCTTTTGGTTTTCTGGGTGAGTGTTAAAAGAGTTATTCATTGTTTCTTTATCGTGGAGTTGCAAAAAGATGGAGGACCGAAATCTGGAGCACCGCCGGAGAAAATAAAAAAGAGGAAGACGGAAAAGCAGCAGAAAAATATGATCATGGGAAGGAAGGAAATGGAGAAGGGTACATTCGTCTTGCCAACAGGAAGAAAAGCGTTCAACTTGCCGAACCAGCAAATTTCCAGATCTGAAGCAAATTCCCTTTCCTGCATCGTGTAGTTCAAAGTTTTCTAAGCGTGGGGTGCTGAGAGCATCGACTGCGGTGTTCTATCCGTTGGGTTGTACATCACTTATAAATCGCATTTAAAGCCTTCTACATTTGTTACATTCGTTTCTTTATCATTGAGTTTCTTTTGTTTTTGAAAGATTGCGGAGCAGCTCGAGTGGAGACGTGGGACTCTGTTGTTAACCTGCAACTTTGGAAGATAATTATGGGAGGTATTCCTCGTATACTTTATACTTAGATATGGTTTATATTTATCTTTACTTTAGTTGCTAAAAAAATTATGTTCCATTTTTCTGTAAAGAATTTATGTTGTATTTTGTAAGAGAAGAAATATTAGAATAAATAAATGAAATAAATGTAAAACCATCTACTAATTATTTTTATTATATATATATATTTTCCTTCAATAATTAATTCTTTATTTTATATATATATATATATATAATATATATATATATCTTATAAGTTTAATGTAATGCAATTTAATTTAGTTTCAAGTAATATTTATTATTATATATTTAAATGATACTTTGTTTTTAGGATAAACAATATTGTGAAGACATTTCATTGTATTGGTTTGAATATAAGATACACGTATTTTGGGCTATTAAAATTTAAAGGAGAAAGATAAAGAGAGAGGGAGAAAGATAGAGAGAGAGAGAGTGGAGGTATAGGAAGAGAGATGAAGGGAGGGAAAGACAAATAGGGGTAGAGAGACAGTGAGAGGGAAAGGTAAAGCAGAGAGCAAGGGAAGGAAGGAGTGGGAGAGAGGGGGAGAGACAGAGGGATAGGGTAGGGGAGAGGAAGGGGGAGAGAGAGAGAAAGAGAGGAAGGGGATAGAGAGGAAAGAGGAAGAGACAGGA